>VMDO01008363.1:0-84548 GCA_007922755.1 Pedetes capensis | reverse complement strand
TAAGTGCATGTGTATTCATGTCCACATATATATGTCTTGATAGTTATAAATCACAGAAAGCATTTCAGAAAGTCATCCGGTCATTCTTCACATCTGCAGGCATAACTGCCTTGGAAGGAGCCCAGAAAAGGAATAATCTGACTTTTCATTACTTGTTTTTGTTGTTGTTAGGTGCCGTTCAGTCGAGTCCAACTCATAGTGACCCTAGGTACAGCAGATCGAAACACTTCCACATTCTGTGCCAGGCAAACAATCTTATTTATGTTTAAGCCCATTGTTGCAGCCACTGTGTCAGTCCATCTGGTGGAGGGTTTGCCTCTTTTGCGCTGAACTGCCACTCTGCAAACATGATGTCCTTCTCCAGGAATTGATCTCTCCTGACTACATGTCCAAAATATGTAAGACGCAGTTTGGCCATTCTTGCTTCCAAGGAGCACTCTGGTTGCACTTCTTCTAGGACAGATTTGTTGGTTCTTTTGGCAGTCCATGGTATATTCAATAGACGTCTCCAGCACCACAATTCAAAAGCATCAATTTTTTTTCTGTCTCTCTTGTTCAATGTCCAGCTTTCACAACCATATGATGCCACTGAAAATACCATGGCATGAGTCAGACGCACCTTTGTCTTCAATGTGACATCTTTGCTTTTCAATACTCTAAAGAGATCTTTTGCCACAGCTTTTCCTAGAGCAATGCGTCTTTTGACTTTTGACTGCTGCTTCCATGGGTGTTGATTATAGAGCCAAGCAAAATCTTGGACAACCTCAATCTTTTCTCCATTTATCGTGAAGTTGTAGGCTGCCATCCACAGAGACATATGGAATGGATGTTGAGCAAGCAAAGTACATATCAACTAAAATCAATAGACATGATAAAGAAAGGAGAATACAAGTACCGTGAGAGAGATCCAAAGACACTTTCTGAGAATGGAAAAGGAAAACAATCTGCATGGGAGAAGAAAAAGGGTGAGGCTAGTTAAACAGGTAGAACATCTCTGACACGAAAGATGCACAGAATAATGAGTTATAAATAAAAATAATGATATTCCAAGGTAGGTGAAATAAAAATATAAGAAAAAACCATTGAAACAAGAAATAAAGGGATGAATCCAAGGAATAACCTGTTATATAATTATTCAAATTGTGATAACACATAAAAAGAATAAGGTAAGAAAAATAGATTGGAAACAGATTATAAAAGGCTTTGAATGCCAGAGTAAAACTTTGGAGCTATAAATAATGATGAGTCAGCCATGTCTTTGAAGCAGGAGAATTGTATGTTCAAATTTGAGCTTTGACAAGATTTATTTTGCAGCTGTGCATAAAAGGCACTGTGCCAGGGAAGGACCATTTAGGAGGCTATGGCTGTAGCCCAAGTAAAATACAATGAAGCAATGAACCAGGAAAGTGGTGGTGGAAACAGGAATGAACTTTACACCTCTCTTTCATGAAACTTCCATTTGGCCTCCCTTCCTTTTTTTCTGTTACCTGGCATATGTGAATGAATTATTAGACCTCCTAATGAAAAAGCCATGGCCTTCTGAAGCCTGATCCTGTTGGATTTCATAATTTGACACTATGAACCAATAGTTCCTTTATAAAATCATTTTTCTTTTGGATTTCAAGGCATTATAATACAGTAGAGACAGGTGAATTCATATCCATTTTAAATCTCTGTCTCTCTCCTCCTTCACCTCTCTCCCTCCCTCTCTCCTTAATCTCTACATCTGTCTTTTCTCATGGAGATATTTGCACACTGTCAACTTGCTTCTTTTAGAAGTACTCATCAAAAAATACAAAAAAAAATAATGTCAGGAGATTAACTTTATTTTCTAATCAGATTATTCATATATATTTGAACATAAGCCTTTTCCATATTTTCAGATTGATTGAAAAGAACTTATATGAAAAAGTAATTCACCCCAAATTTTTCATGGGAGAGTTTATTTTCCAAGAAGCTGTAATATTTCCTTCGCAAATGCATAAGCAAATGAATGATCTATGTATATACTAACTGTTTTCTGTTACATATACATTATCAATCTGACATATGTTGGAAAATTTAAATTAAATGGTCATCAAAGTTGCGAGAACATAATAAAAATATTATAAAATATGGTGAGTTGAGTATTATGGGAAAATAATAGAATATCAGATACAACTCTTTCTCCAGACTCTTATAACATGATGTTAATCCCACTATCACCCAAAATATTATCAACTTTAAAATCAATGGAATTCTAGGCAATCCCAAATAATGACCAGTGGGTATTATTCCACTCTGGGTTTCCACACAAAAATGTTTTAAATGCAATTAAATTGTTTGCATCTGGTTTTAGCTCTGTAAAACAAGAATAGGTTACAAATGGGGCTAATGACATGCATTATCCTTTAGATGCTATACTTTCCAAACTTAAGTGACTCCATTTAATCCAAGAACCATATTTTCAAGGGACATTTTAAACAGATGTTCAAACAGCTTGAGATTCTCTCAGAGAATCAGTTTAGATTTTTGATGCATCATTATTGTTCTTGTTAAAAGTTGCCCTGTTTTTCTTGTGCTATTAGTAAAACTCTGAAAGTATTAATTTTGACCAGTCAGTCTGCTATAACTGTACATATAGAAAAGTATGTGCAGTATAGACATAAAATAGCTGTAACTATTCATGAAATAATAATAAGGAATTTCCTCAATAATCAAAACAAAATTACTAGAATCTTTAAAACATTTCTTTTTTAGAAGAAAATTGAAAGAAGATTTATATTCTTTTTTGCCATTCAACTGCTACATGTTATATGATAACTGCAATAGTAAGCCACTGGAAAGTGAAATAAGCTTAGAGATATAAAAAAATTAACATCACCCTGAACTAATAATCATACAACTATATTCAGTTGAAGATGAAAAAGTCCATCTCAATTGAATTTATAAAAAATCATTTGTATTGCTGTATATTTAGAATTTTTAATATAATATACATTTTTTCTATCTTCTCTATCTAAAATATCAATTCTGTGGGGTTCCAAGATTGTTGTCCATGTTCACTGCTTTAGTCTTTGTATGAAGCAAATTATTAGACATACATAATACACAATAAGTATTTACTGAATGAGTGAGTGAATAAAATCTGCTCACATGCCATTCCAGAAAAGAATAGTTTATCTTCCTTTAAAAAATTTTTAATTGCTATGATCTAACATGAAACCAGGGCTGGGATTTAGCTCAGTTGGTAGAACATTGCTCTGCAGTCTCTGAGGTCCCAAGGCTTATTCTCAGCACCACAAAAATGGAATGCTGAGAAGGACGTGGCAATGCATTCCCAAGGCAATCCTAAAACA
Source organism: Pedetes capensis (assembly GCA_007922755.1). Lineage (NCBI taxonomy): Eukaryota > Metazoa > Chordata > Mammalia > Rodentia > Pedetidae > Pedetes > Pedetes capensis. The sequence goes on along the minus strand of VMDO01008363.1, from coordinate 81,210 downwards.
ATCATCCATTGGAAACCCTATAAGGGTCACTATGAGTTGAACACAACTTGATGGCCCCGACAACAATATGAAACCAAATTTTCTAATAAACTCAAACTTTTTAAACACAATTGGTTTTTATTCTTAGATTGGTTTGAGTTTATATCTTGCTTTCTGCTACAGATTTCCTATAATTTCAAACAAGTAACCTCTCTGATTTTGTGTTACTTTTCCTATAAAATAAGATATTTACAAAGGACCTGGCAGAAAGTAGATGCTCAAATAAGTTATTTTTATTATTTGCACACCCTAAAATCCTAGTGTTTTAGGAGGTGGAGGCAAGAGGATCAGGAGCTCCAGGCCAGCTGCAACCTATGTAACTTAGTGTGATTCTGGCTCAAAATAAAAAGTGAATAGTAGCTGGGGGGTACACCTTAATAGTAGAATGCTAGCAAAGCATGCATGAGGCTCTGGGTTCATGTCTTGTTGTTATTGCTGCTGTGGCTATTAGGTGCCTTCAAGTCAAGTCTTACTCACAGAAACCCAGTGAACAACAGAAATAAACACTCCCCAATTCTGTGCCAGGCACATGATCATTTTTATTTTAAGCCCTTTGTTGCAGCCATCTTGTCAGTCCATGCAATTAAGGATTTTCCTTTTTTTGTTGACCTGCCACTCTCCCAAAAATGATGTCCTTCTTCTGACAACATGTCCAAAATACATCAGACCCTCCTGACAACATGTCCAAAATACATCAGATACAGTCTAGATATTCTTGCTTCCAAGGAGTAGTCTTGTTGTACTCCTTCTAGGATAGATCTGTTGGCTCTTTTGGCAGTCCATGGTATGTTCAATATTCATCTCCAGCACCATAATTCAAAAGCATTAATTCTTCTCCTGTCTCCCTTATTCAGTGCCCAGCTTTCGCAGCCATATGATGAGATTGAAAAATACAATTGCACGAGTCAAGCACACCATCATCTTCAATGTGACATCTTTACTTTCCAACAATTTAAAGAAGTCTTTTGCCAAAAATTTTCCCAATGCAATGCATTTAATGATTTCCTCACTGCTGCTTCCAGGGGTATTGATTATAGAATCAAATAAAGTAAAATCATGGATAACCTCAATATTTTTTCCCATTTATCATGAAGTTGCTTACTGACTCTCTTGTAAGGATTTTTATTTTATTGATGTTGAGACTCAATCCATACAGAAAGCTGTGTTCTTTGATCTTCATCAGTGTTTCAATTCCTCTTCACTTTCAGCAAGCAGAGTTGTGTCATCTGCTTAACACAAGTTGTTAATGTGTCTTCCTCCAATCAGGATGCTGCATTCTTCTTCATAAAGTCCATCATCTCAGATTATTTGCTCAGCATAGAGATTGAAGAGGTATGGTGAAAGGATACAGCCCTGACATACAAATTTCTCAACTTTAAACTAAGTAGCGTTTCCTTTTTCTGTTTGAATGACTGCCTCCTGGTCCATATACAAATTCCTCACAAGTACAATTAACTGCCCAGGTATTCTTCATAGTGTTATCCATAGTTTGTTATCATCCACACAGTCAAATGCCTTAGAATATTCGATAAAACATAGATAGACATCTTTTGGGTATTCTCTGCCTTTGGCTTATGTCTATCTCACATTAGCAGTGACGTCCTTGGCTGTATGTCTTATTCTGAAACAGGCTTGATTTTCCAACAGTTCCCTACCTGTGTACTGCTGCAGTTGGTTTTGAATGATGTTTTGCAAAACTTTGCTTGCTGGTAATATTAATGATATCAATCTATAGTTTCCACATTTGGTTGGATCACTTTTCTTGGGAATAAGCAGAAATATGGATCTATTCCAGTCAATTGGTCAGGAATCTGTTTTCCTAATCTCTTGTCATAAACATGTGAGCACCTCCAGTGCTTCATCTGTTTTTTGAAGCATCTCTATTGATATTCCATCAATTCCTAAAGCCTTGTGTTTCTCCAATTCTTTCAAGACAGCTTCCACTTTGTCCTTCAGTACCATTGGTTCCTCATCATATGCAACCTCTTACAATGGTTGGCCATAAACCAATTCTTTTTGCTATAATAACTCTGTGTATTCCTTCTGTCTTTATTTGATGTTTCCTGCATCATTTAATCCCCTGTAGAATCCTTCACTATTCACTCAAGGCTTGAATTTTTTCTTCAATTCCTTAAGGTTGAGAAAAAAACAGCATATTGTTCCCTTTTGGTTTTCTGCCTCCAGCTCTTTATACATGTCATTATAGTATTTGATTTTATTTCTTTGAGTTTCCTTTTGAAACAGTCCGCTTCATTCTTTAACTTTGTCATATCTTCCTTTTAGTTTATCTGCTCAATTTTCAAGGGCAAATTTCTGAGTCTCTTTTGACATGTAACTTGTTCTTTTTTTAATTACCTTTTGCTTTTTTTATGAATGATGTTTTTGATGTGAGGCTATAACTCATCTGGTCTTCAATCAATAGTGTCTAAGGCATCAAACCTATTCTTGATGGGGTCTCTGAACTCAAATGTGATATACTCAAGGTCATACTTTGGCTGTTGTACACTTGTTCTAATTTTTTTCAGTTTCAATTTGAACCTGCATGCGAGCAACTGATAGTCTGGTCCATAATCAGTACCTAGTCTTGTTCTGACTTGTTTGATATTGAGCTTTTCCTTCCTCTCTTTCCATAAATATAGTCAATTTTTTTTGTATGTTCCACGTGGCAAGTTCCATTGTATAGTCAATGTATGTTGGTAAAATATTTATTTGCAGTGAAAAAGTCATTGGCCTGAAAAAATTCTATCCTGTGATCTCCAGCAAAACATCTGTCACCAAGGCCATATTTTTCAACTACTCAGCCTACATCATTTCCAATTTTTGCATTAGTTTTTGCTCCAGTAGTGAGCAGTTCACTCTTGTTGCATATTAGATCTATTTCAGATGGCAAAAGCTGATAAAAATCTTCCCCATCTTCATTTGTGGCCTTAGTGGTGAGTGTGTAAATTTGAAAAATAGTCATATTAACTGTTCTTCCTTGTAGGTACATGGATATTATTCTGTCACTGACAGCATTTGTGGGGCATCGCCCTGCCGTTGGACTCACTCCGGCCACGAGCGGGAACCTGCGGCCATAGACCCATCTTCTGGTGATGGGGAGCTGGACACCCAGGAGCCGCGCTGCCCAGAAAGGAGGCTTATGCCCACGGCTGCTCTGAGAAGCCTTGAGAAAGGCAGGCTCAAGGGCTTCTGCCCAAGGTGGCTCCTTGCTTCTTTTCTTCCCAATGAAGACTCCGAGTGCTCTGCTCCAACAGCTCTTTATTTCTTCCTTGTCTGTCCCTGTGGATGGAATGGACCTAGATTGCTCAGTGTATCGCCCTTATATACTCTTCTGGGGCTAGCCGGGGACCAATCAGAGGCAGTCACCCCATACGGGTTTCAGCCAATCAGAGGGGATATTCAAATTTGGTTTAGTAAAAGTAGCCAATCAGGGGTGGTTCCAGAACAGTTCAATCAAGCCATTCTGGGGTTTGGAAACAGGCAATTGGTGTCGAGGGGACTGAGGCAAGGGAATAGATGCCAGAGCCATCTTGGGGAGCTCGACGACCCTGAGTTTCCGGATGTAGGGCAAAGGTGACTGCCTGGGGAACAAGCCTCAGTCCTCCAAGGGGCCTAGATAGGCCCCAGGGCAAACTGCCTCTCTAGCGAGTCCCCTATAAGCATTGTACATCAGGACCAATCTTGAGATATCTTTCTTGATGATGAATGACACCCACTTCTCTCTTATCTGTCATTCTCAGCATAGTAGACGATATGATTGTCTGATTCAAAATGGCCCATGCCAGTCCATTTTAGCTCATTAATGTCTAAAATGTTGATGCTTATGTGCTCCATTTACCTTTGGAAGATTTCTAAATTTCCTAGATTCATGCTACACACATTCCACATTCCAATTACTAATCAATGTTTATAATTGTTTTTTCTCATTTTGAGTTGTGCCACATCAGCAAATGGAGGTCCCTGGGGTTTTATGCCATTCCCATTACTAAGATAGACTTTACATTGAGGAGGTAATTCTTCCCCACTTGTCTTTTGAGTGCTTCCCAACCTGGAGGGGTCTCATTTTCTGGAACTATATCTGACGTTGTTTCTCTGCTATTCATAGAGTTTTCAGTGGCTGATTATTTGTGCAATGGGTTAGCCATATCCTTCTCCCTAGTCTGTCTTGCTGGGGTTTAGCATAGTTGTTAGAGTGCTGCTCTGCCCTCTTCGAGGACCCAGGTTCAATCCTCAGCACCGCAAAGTCAGGAGAAAGATATTGCAATCCACCCTGAAGCAATCCAAAAAAAAAAAAAAAAAATCAGCCATTGAGGGTCACTGTGATTCACATCCAATTTGACAGCATTTAATTACAACAGTCTGTCTTAGTCTGGAAGCTCTGCTGAAACCTGTCCAGCGTGAATTTGCTTTCTGTTATCTGTAGTACTGGTGGCACAGCTTTCAGCATCACACCAACACCCAAGCCTCCACATTGTGGCAAACTGACAGTCACCTGGAAGGGAGGGTCAACTCTAGGTACTGTTAAATTTTTTTAAAAAAAAAGTTGCTTTTATTTTCTTTCAGAAATTTTGGGAAATTACTTCTTAAAAAGAACATAACTATTTGTAAATTCTACATGCAGGCATAATATTGTTTTATGATATCTCCATTTAATACTCAGACCACTGAAGGATTTGAGAGGCTAAATATTTCACATCCCATGCAATAAAATAAACTATCATTCTCTTAAATTGTCCTGTTTCTTGTGTGTTCTTGCACAATAGGCTTGCTGTGAATGTGATTTATTTCAGCTTTGGATTTTGTGAATTGCATAGTTTAGCAATAGGAGCATTATGCCTACTGTCAGAGAATATTTATCTATTCATAAACCATGGTGGACTTTTGGAAATCTTTCCCTAAAGTGATATAAAATAAATACCTAGCAGGGCACCACCCTGTAATCCCAGTTACTTAGGAGCCAGATATGAAGGATCACAAGTTCAAAGTCAGAGGCATCCTATGTAACTTAAGGAGATCATGTCCCAAAATAAAAATTAAAAAAGTATGGGGCTGAAACTCCGTGGTAAAGCATTTTTCCAGCATGTGCAAGGTCCTGGTTCAACCCTCAATACAAAGAAAAAAATAAAAATAAAATAACTATCTAGAGTCACGTGACACTTTAGTGCTTGGTAGAGTGCTGTTCTTTGTTGGATCCCTAGCACCAGAAAAATGGGAGAAGGACATGGCAGCCCATTCCCAGAAACCAATCCTGAAAACCACTAGCCATTGAAAACCCAATGAATGGCAGAGAAGCACTGACATAGTGTTGGACATGGCACAGTAACAGGCAATGTTTTGCTCTGTTGTATTTAGAGTCACTATGAGTCAGACCCAACACAATAACACCTAACAACATGACACTCTACTTCTTTTCCATTAGTGAAGTCGTGAATTAAATTTAAGATGGGGATATAGAAAAGAAATTATGCAGACAGGAAAATACAGCTATGTTTATATTGTTTTGATGCCAAAATATTGAAACTGCAAGTGACAAGGTCAGTTAATCATCCAGATACATTTGTCTGATTATATGCAATTGCTTTTTTTTTTTTTTGACCAATTTCAGTGATAAGAAGCACTTCCTCTGTAGAAAAGATGAAATTATTGGAGCCAGTGGAATGGACTTCCAGTCTAAATCCTGCAATGTGATACTCCTGGACAACATTGTTGTTATGGGCTGTTGAGTAAGGTCTGATCCATAGTGAACTTCAAAAGGTTTCGACGGTTAATTGTTCCAGGGTTGCTTTGAGAGTGGATTGCTAAATCCTTCTCCCATTTTTGTGCTGCTGGGGATTGAACCCAGGTGCTCAGAGAGTGTGGAGCAACATTCTACCAACTGAGCTAATCCCCAGCTTGGACAACATTAAGCCAGTTATTTAAGTTCAGCCTTCCCAAATCTCAACATCTTATCTTGCCATAGTTTAATGAGCACAGTGTATTTTGGATAATTAATTTTTATATAGTTTATGCTAAAGGTCAGTGACTGATCATGTCTGATATTTAATAAATTATAGTGATTATTATTGCCTCTCTGAAACCCATCCCTTCACTAACTAAACCTAACATATCTAGTATATAAAAGAACTCTACAGCTGAAAGCCAAAAATAACAAGTTAATGACATTTTAGCATCTCTGGTAGCAATTGCCAATGACTCACTTAGTGCATATACTCCTTCTTTACTCTAACTTTGATCAAATTGCTGGCTCTCAGATTGTATCTTATTATTTGTTGTCATATTGCCCATTACATTTATAGCCTGGTTCTTCTTGCTGGACTTGATTCCAAACACTCACTAAAATTTATGGCTTAAGGATCCCTTTTAAAAATTTAGGTTAATAATACCCTATGCTCAACCCTCAATATTAAATCTTTCCTCATGTAGTAGCCTTTTAGTGTCAAAAAGTTTTTCAAAATCCAATCCTAATTATGTACCTTGAGTAAGCAATCTAATTCTGTATTATATTAAACTATGCAATGTGTAATGACTTTAAATAATGTATTTTTATTTTCTTTGTTCATTAAAATTCATTCTTTACCTGATTGGAAAATGATTCTCTTTCTGATGATTCAAGAACACAGCTCAGTTCCATATTTGTCTATAATATTCCCTAAGTCTTCATTGTCATTTATATGCTGTTCCATCCACTTGGATGTTACTCACAAGGAGCCCAAGTACAACAAAAACAAACACTACCTAACACTTTGCTATACACACAATCTTTTTGTTTGAGCTCATTGTTGCAGCCACCTTGTTTCTTCTCATTTTGAGTCCTGGCATATCAGCAAATGGGAGGTCCCAGGGGCTTCTTTACTCCATTACTGTCATTAAGATAGACTTTACTTTTAGGAGGCACCTCTTCCCCAGTCATTTCTTGAATACCTTCCAACCTGTGAGGCTCAGTTTCTGGCATTATATTTGACAATGCTTCTCTGAAATCCATAGGGTTTTCAATGGCTAATTGTTTCAAGGGGTATGCTGTTGAGTCCTTCTCCCTGGTCTATCTTAGTCCAGAAGCTCAGCTGAAACCTGTCTACCATGGGTGGCTGTGCTGGTATCTGAAATACTGGTGGCATATCATTCAGCATCACAGCAACAAACAAACCTCCACAGCACAACAAACTGACAGACATATCGGGGTGTCATTTGGATAAAGTCTTCCAAGAGAAAGAGAATCTTGGACTGGAAAGTATATACATTGCTTCTAATCGCTTCCCCTCAGCTAGAATTTAATCATATTGCCCCTCCTTGCTGCAAGAGCTGTTAGGAAAATCAAGCTATGTACTCATAAAATAGAGGAGAACATCGATTTTGGCAAACAGAAGACAATCCCTTTCACACTGTTAAATCTATAGATTTAATCTATAATCTACTTCTCATCTCTCATCCTTTTATTTTGTCCTCAGCAGCACCTTTCTTTTTCCAGAACACTTTTATGGCATTTAGGTTGCTGGTTCTTCTTACCAGGAATAGTCTACTGTTAGATTACTTTTTCTTGAATCTTCCCAAACTTTAGATCTCAGATCAAGGATCACCCCTGAGAGCCATCTTTTAGAATTTCCTACTTTAAATACTAATTTCCAGACATCCCCTTTCATTTCACCTTATTTATTTGTCCTAAAGACACTTTTCTGCTACCATAATATCCAAGCTACTATAAATATCCAAGGTTAGGCCACACTTCAGTGGTTCACCAGACCATCCACAGCTTCAGATCAACTTGTTAACAATTTGGGGATTCCCACTCCCCCTGAAATTTGATAATAAAATAGAATAAATCATAAAACTCAGAAAAGTGTTTTTTTTTTACAATTACTGTTTTATTGAAGCAAAAAGTATATAAATAAGAACCAGCCCTTAGAAAAGATGCAAAGGATGAGATCCACTGGGTCCTAAATGCAAAGCTACTGATTTCCTCTCCCAAGGAGTGAAGATGAGTCACTGTTGCTGCACTTCAATGTATATTACCAATGAGGGAAGCTCACTTACGTTTGGTGCCTACTTTTTATTGAAGTTTATTACATTTATTGATGATTCATCAACTGAAGATTTAGACACATTATTAAAATCAGCTTTTAGCTCTCCTCCACTTCCCAAAAGTCAGCCTGGCTGATGCCATGTGCCTCAAAACTCAGTGATCTAATCACATAGTTAGTCTTGCTGGAACCGCCAGGCTCATCTTGAGTCTCCTCATTAGTGCAAACTATCAATGAGTCTAACATAAATTATCTTATTAACATACTCAGGATCTACCATGAATATCACAGAAACAACTGTCAATTAGAAGTCCCAAAAATTTAGTTGTTACCTCCCAGAAAACAGGGCAAATGTCATACAATTTCTTTATCGTATAACACTTACTCAGAAATAGTTCTGTGAATTTGTTTTCCAGTTTCTATTCTTCCTGAATATGAGCTTCAAGAGACCAAAAATACTATCTGCCTTGTCAGTAAAGAAGAAGCAATGACAAATAAGTGCTAAATAAATATTTATAAAATGAATTGAAATACAAATGATAAGTTATAGTTTGGGCAGTTCAATTGGGAATTGTTGGTAGCCAGCTGGCTCTTGAGGTGATTTGGTGTTGTGGTGTGTTACTTTAATTAATATTTTAATTATAGGGAGAAACATGGTTTTGCCATTGTCTACTCTTGAATTCTTGCTCTATTGATTACTAAATGTGTGAACTACACACACATTTAGTATTAGATGTGTGTGTATTTAAAGTAGGAAATTCTAAAAGATAGCTCTCAGGAGTGATCCTTCATCTGAGATCTAAGGTTTGGAAAGATCCAAGAAAAAGTAATCTAATAGTAGACTATTCCTGGTAAGAAGAACCAGCAACCTAAATGCCATAAAAGTGTTCTGGAAAAAGAAAGGTGCTGCTGAGGGCAAAATAAAAAGATGAGAGATGAGAAGTAGATTATAGATTAAACTAATCTGTGTTTCATTTTCCAATTCCAGCACAGTGAAAACACTTTCCACCTTATGAGGTTCTGGTGAGGATAAAATGAAATGTCTGAAAAACTGTTTGAAGGGAATCTATGTATGAAAACTTTCAATAATTATCATTTATTATCAAGGATACTCTATGTTGTAGAGACATGTAAGACTATGGAAATGGGAGAATCACCAACAGAAATCAATATGCTTATCAAAAATTAGTATATTGTGACCAAAAGCATTCATTAAATAACTTAGCTGGCCACACAATTAATAACTTATCTAACTCTATTTAATTTTATTTATTTGAAATTGGTTATTCTAGATTTATGTGGGAAATTCAAACAGTTTATACCTTAAGACTATACAAAATACTTAGGAGAAATGACTCATAACAAAAAGATTATACCATAATGTTCTTAATGGCAAGAAATATATTTATTCAAATTCTGCTGTCTCCATGACTCCTGATAGTAAGCTCTAATAAAATGAAGTAATTTTTGATATCAGATAAACTGAGTGTATTTCTACATTAGATATAAAAGCCTTTATATACATATATAGAGAGAGAGAGCGAGAGAGAGAGCTAGAGAGCAAGACAGCAAGAGTGAGAGTGAGAGCGAGAGAGCCTGCAGTGGTAGCCCTGTGGCATCCGCTCCCATCAGATCTCGGAAGCTAAGCAGGGTCCATCCTGGTTAGTCTTTGGATGGGAGACCGCCTGGCAACACCAGGTGCTGTAGGCTTGGGAGAAGGACCTGGCAATCCACTCTCCCCAAAAATCAATCCACCATTGAAAACCTTATGAACAGCAGAGAAGCACTGACAATAGTGTTTCACCTATTGTATGTAGGGTTGCTGAGTCAGAAACTGACTCGAGGGCACCTAACAACAACAACAAGTGTGTGTGTGTGTGTGTGTGTGTGTGTGTGTGCGTTTATTAAGTTATACACATTTGTGAATTATCACCATGCAAAAGGTTCACAGGTCAAAAAGATTGGAAATTCAGGATAGGACTATTTTTGCTGTATATCTTCACCCTTTGGCTATGCCTATATTAAATTTTAATTCATAAAAATTGGTCTCTAGTAGTTCCAAAGGCTGGGATTTGGCTCAGTTGGTAGAGCACCACACTGCAGTCTCTGAGGTCCTGAGTTCAATTCCCTGCACCACAAAAATGGGAGAAGGACCTGGCAATCCACTCCCAAGGCAATCTCGAAACAGTCAGCCATTGAAAAACCTATGAGGGTCGCTATGAGTCAGATACCGACTTGACGGCACCTAACAACAACAACAACAGTAGTTCCAAAAACATTTTAAGAATACTCTTATGACTTTTATGATTTTAAAATGTTAAAAAAATCAATCAATAAGCAATAACAACTCTACGTACATATACAAAATTACTATAAATTTAATTTTTTTACATTACAATTAAAACTGATCACCTTTAGGAAAATCATATTTTCTCCTTTCTGCACCCAATGGGAGCAGGACCTGACAGCCTACTCCCAAAAACCAATCAGCCATTGAAAACATTATGAATAACAGAGAAGCACTAACAATGGTGTTTCACTTGTTGTACGTAGGGTCACTATGAGTCCGACACTAATTCGATGGCACCTAACAATAACAACAACAACACCCAATAGTTCTACATTAAATTTTATTCCATAGCAAAGAGGTCTTTCATTTTGTAGGCTATAAAGAGGGTCTGTATATTTATTAGTTAATGATGTGGGTTTTTATCAAGTGCCTGCTATGTGCTAGGCCCTCTTCTAGATGCTGTGATATAGTAGTAAACAAAACAGAGAAAAATTCCAGCTCAAGGATTTTTATCAAATCATGATAATTGACTCCTTTGGGGGAAACTTTCAGTAATTTAAACAATAGAAAGCAAGATATCAATTACACTTTATTATTCTACACTAAATTTCTTTCATTAACTCAGCACATATTTATTTTACACCTCCTAACTGAAAGGTGCCTGCAGCTGTACCACTGTGGCATCCAATTCTGTGAGATCTCGGAAGCTAAGCAGGGTCGGGCCTGGTTAGTACTTTGATGGGAGACCGCCTGGGAACACCAGATACTGTAAGTTTGGGGGAAGGACCAGGCAACCTTCTCCCAAAAGTCAACCCACCATTGAAAACCCTATGAGTTGCAGAGAAGCACTGAAAATAGTTGTTCACCTGTTATTCTTTGTAGGATCGCTATGACTCAGACACTGACTTCACAGCACGTAACAACAACTGGAAGATGTCCATAACCATACCACCCTGGCATCTGATCTCCACAGATCTTGGAAGCTCAGCAGGATTGGGCCTGGTTAGTCCTGGGGTGGGAGACTGTGGGGCATGCGCCTCCCAGTCCAGCCTGGAGGTTCGGAGGGGCTGTGCCACCGTGCACACAGATACTAGACACAATTCACTCGGGACCCTCAGGTGAGGGGCACAGACTCCTGTGGCCCTCAGGACCCCGGCAGAGATGGGAGAAAGGAAAAGCCTCAGGTGCTTTTGCCTTCCAGGGGCAAACACCTGTGTTGGTCGTCTCCATGGTCACGAGGAAACAGCTGTTGCTTTGTCGGTGGTCAGACAGAGAGCAGGTGCTTTTACTTGCTGATGATTGCGACAGGAGAGCGTTTTTCCTTCATCAAAGGTCCAGGGGAGAGCAGCAGGAGAGGCCTTTTCTCATTGGTGGTCGGGGCAGGAACGGGCGAGAAGGCGCAGAAAAGGGGTCGCCAAAAAGGGCCTAAAAAGAGGTGCCAAAAAGGATTGAGCTGCCGCAGTGCAGCTTTTTATTAACTTGCCCATGGAATGGCCTGAGCCCATCAGCTTTCAGTCCAATTGTCCAATCAGGAAGGGTTTTATACAAACGTGCAACCAAGTTACTTTCATTTTCCCTAGATTTCCAATTTATAAACCAGAGCTGTTTTCCCAGTTTGGGAGTTTTTGCCAATTTCCTCTCAATTTTTCCCTACGGAGACCACCTGGGAATACTGGGTGCTTCAGATGTGGGAGAAGGACCTGATGGCCCACTCCCAAAACAATCAGCCATAGAAAAACCTATGAGTAGCAGAGAAGCGATGACATGGTTCAGGGCATGGCACAGTATTGGGTAGGGTTCCAGTCTATTCTACACAGGATTGCTATGAGTTGGACCCCACTGGATGGCACCTAACAACAACAACAATAACTTGAAGACATGTGTTCAGTCCTGAGAATTCAATATTGAAAGGGAGTTAGGTGATATGTGTCATGATGAAGCTGAGAAAAAACCAAACTTCATGGATAATTTTTAAATGACCCTATAATTAAGCACATGATAAAATTTTAATTATGGAGAGAAATACAGTTTTTCAAACTCTTTTAATTTGTAAAGTTGCTGCTATAGGAAAGAATTTTCCCTCACTTAAAGATAAAGGAATTAGTTAGGCATGGGGACACACACTTGTAATCCCAGCTCCTCAGGAAGCTAAAGCAGTAGGATTGCAAGTTCCAGATCATCCTGGGCAACATAAAGAGACACTGTATCAAAAAAAAATAAATAAATTACAGAAATAGAGAAAGAGAACAGAACTTCTAAATCTTACACTATTTTCTCCAGAATCAAGTATAAAATGCATCTCCTGAGACCAAAGCCCAAAATTTTTCTGTCATAACACTTCTCCCCTTTTCATTCTTCATGAAATATAAGCTCCTCAGTATGTTTGAAATGATTCACATCCTGTTATATTGATGTCTGAAAAACGTTGAACTGATGATTTAACTTTTTTCATGTTGTTTTTATTTTTCATTTTGCAAATGTGGGGGGTGTTGGGGAAAAAATGGAAGCAAAAGGAGGTTATTCCTCACTCGATGAGTGTCAAATTTTAGGACTTTATAAACAGACTACAACACCAAAGCAGCCTGAAACAAGTCAGTACTCAGCTCCTGTTGAGTGGATTAGGACTCTAGTAAACCAGAATGAAGATGTCATTCTCTCAGTATCCCCACCAGGCCTTTCATATTTTTAGGTTGAAACTGAATAATGAATATGATGCTGTTCTCAATTACAAGTAGTGCTTGCAGACAAAATATAGAACATCAAGCTAAGTCTAAGTTTCAGGTAGAAAATGGATAGTTTTGCATAAATATGTTTTATGAAATTTTTATTTGCTAAATGTTGCCATCCTTCTTTGAAAAGAAAGAAATTACAATTGCTTCTCAGTGAAGGAATGATTTGAAGAAAATTTAAAAGTAGGAGAATTCCATCATGTTGTTCCTAAGGTAAAAAAAAATGGTAGAAAGTACTGGAATATGGATTACACACCTGATTCATAGTTCCACTACTCAGACTTCCATACACACTTGCTTCAGCACCAAATCAGCTATACTCATTTTTGTATGCATCAAATCTGTCACTTTGACTATTTCTTGCTACTCACAAAGATTTCCTAAGTATGGGAGCTGTTTCTCTATCTAGTATTGATTTTGTATCTGTATTTTAGAATGAATCAAGTTGAGCTGCTCCCAGTTTTTTACAATTTCAGCATTTATATTACTATAGTTGCTAGGCCTCCCTGACAAGAAAAGGCAATAATTCATCCTCCACTGTCATTTTTTCCTCAGGTGAAATATATCTGGGGGTGGGATAGTGAATAGTTTTACAATGAATAACTTGTATAGAAATTTTGTAAATCCTTGGTCAATAGAATGTTTCACCTACCCATAACACAGGTACTTTCCATAATTTTATTAACAAAGAGAAATATATTCTTTGGCATATTGAATCTGCTGATTTAAAAATAAGTAACAGTCAATGTAAATTTGTGCAATTTGTTTAAACTTTCTGATCATAAATGCCTGGTTTTTATAGTATATTCATTTATTTAACATTTATTGATCAACTCTTTTCAGGAGTCAAACTCCAGTAGCCACTAAAACACAATCTCAGATAAAACTAATAAAAGCCCATTCTCACATGGAAAATATAGCCTATTGAACATGATGAGTGGTTGAGTAGACAGAATCAAGAAAATGTACCAGAAATCTATAATATTTATTTGCTTAGCATATATTTGTTGATGACCTCTGTGTGTTGATCACCATTTAGAACACACAAAATTCTTTGAATTGCATGGGAGATAATAAATGCTAATATAAAAAACAAAAGCAAGAAGTGAGGATAGAGATTCATCAAATCCAGTTTTGGGAAGTTAGCTACTTTTTAATGAAGACATCAGGAATGACTTCTAACATAAGAGAGCATCTGGACAGAGATCTTAAAAATGTGAAGAGTCAAAAGAAAATAATAGAAGAAACACAAGATTCGAGTACAAGCTCTTTGTTGTGCTTAAGAAAATCGAGATTAGATATAGAATGTGACCATAATCTAGATTGTGTGATCCTATTTAATCAATAGAGTAATGTTACCCTCCACCCTGTATGGGGGCTTTTAAGCACAGAGGTGACTCGATCTGATTTATTATTTTATATAATTTAATTGGTATGCATAAAATAAACCAAAGTCTTAGCAAGAGAGAAGAGAAGTTAGATATGATTGCAATAATGCTGGCAGGAGATGATGGTGGTCTGGTCATATTTTGAGTGTTCTTTGGAGGTAGTCTAGAGGATTTCTTGGACTGACTAATTGGACTAATTGAAAAGACATGTTGTTGTTGTTAGGTACCGTTGAGTCAAGTCCGACTCATAGCGACCCTCATAGGGTTTTCAATGGCTGACTGTTTCGGGATTGCCTTGGGAGTGGGGTGCCATGTCCTTCTCCCATTTTGCGGTGCTGGGAATCAAACTCGGGACCTCAGAGACTGCAGAGCAGCACTCTACCGAGCTAAATCCCAGCCCTGAAAAGACATAGAGAATGAAAAAGAGCCATCAAAGATGGTGTAAGTAAACAGAAAAGAATGAAGTTGCTATATACTCTGAATAAGTACTTTTGTGAGAGGAAGAGCAGAAGTTCACTTTGTATACATTAACATTGAGGGTTCACAATATATTCAAGTACAAAAAATTAAATAGGAAGTTCACATAATTCAATCTGGCATTCAAGAGAATGGATGCAAATGAAAATTTAAATTTGAACTATTCTGTATTTATATAGTATTTAAATGCATTATTTAATCTGGGGAAGGTCAAATTACATTAATTATAGATGAAAATAGAAGAAGAAGGGGATAGGAGTATCGTTCAGTGTTAGAATGCATGACTAGCACATGCAAAGCCCTGGGATTTATCCTCACCATAGCCAAAACAAAAAATCAAAAACCAAAGCAAACAAACAAACAAAAAAAAACAGAAAAATACAGGGCTCTGTGGAATTTTGGATTTACAGTACTTATAAATCAAGAAAAGGAGGAGAAATCAAAAAATAAATAACTAGTAAAGTAAGAGGACCAAATAAGTTTGGTAACCTATATTCAAGTGATAAGGTTTCAAGTAGCGATGAAGTTAGCAATCCACTCCTGGAGCAATCCCAAAACAATCAGCAATTGAAAACCCTATGAGAGTCGCTATGAGTCAGACCCAACTTGAAGACACCTAAGGACAGCAACAACAAGGGGACAAAAAAAATGTGGAATAAGTTTAAGCCTTAGATTACTCAGCTCAGATAGAGTGATTTCAGTAGATTGGTGGTAGCAAAAACAAACTATGGGAATGGATTATGCAATACTGGAAGAAGAATTTGAGATAAAAAGCTATTGAAACTCAAGAATTTAGAGAATTAGGATATTAGAGAGAAGAGTCTGGGCTTAAGGGAGAAGTTTTTTAAGAAGAAAACTAACATAATATCTTTGTGTGCTGATGGGAAAGACACAATATAAAGAGAAATTATTTGATGACTGACACAAAAGAGAAAGTAAAAGAAATCAGAAGTGATATCACTGAGGAGACAAGAAGGGATGGGATACATGGACTAGTAGGAATGGCTCATGAAAGGAGGAATGGCTCATCCTTTGGACCTAAAGGGATGGAAAAATATGTGGGTACAGACTCAGGTAGAATGATATATTGATTTGTAGGATTTTTATAAATTATTTTCTAATTGTGTCTATTAGTGAATGAGAAGCCAAGTTATCAGTTTAGAATAAAGAAAAGGAAGACATAATCATGTAAAATAAGGAGAGTACACTTACTAGGGAAATATAGTACAATTGCCTCATGGTGCTGAGAGCCACTTGAGATTCCTAGTCATGAATCTAAAGGGAGATTAGGCAGCATGGTTTTCTATTTTTTAGGGAGCTATATTCAGCCTCTGTTGTGATGGAGTAGGGTAGTTGACAAAATGGATTAAAGATATGTTGCAGTTGTTCAGATGGTTGTTGAGGTCAATAAAGTATTCAAATCACCCACCCACCCACCCACATACACACCCCTTAAAGATATACTTCATCATTGAATGTTGTACTATAAGGTCCCACATAGTGCTTTTGCTTAATGAATGAAAGTCACTGTTGGGTTTTTTAGAGCCAACCTTCAAAACAGATCAAAATCCTGAAGGTTATACATGGTACATCATAAAGTAAATTAAAATTCACATTACTATGTGAGAAAAACTAAAAAGAATGCAGCCAAAAATGATTGTATCTAGAGTCAAGGGCTGTGGCATTTCGTTTTTCACGATGTTTGTAAACTCACTGGAAGCTAGTACTATGGTGAGGCTTTAATAGACAAACTTTGCTTTAAGGTTTAAAATGTCTATGCTTTCTCTTATATATCATGTTAATAAGTTTCTTTCCATGAGAAAAGGATTGTTTTGCCAGTTATTTCCCTGAAGATTCGTCTGTGAAATCAGTGTTCCACTCCAAGAAATTCTTTTCATATTGCAAGATTAGATCAATTTCATTCATTAACATCACCTTGGCAATCCCTGTAGGACTTTTTTTGGAATTATTGAGTAATTCAACAAATTCAACAAAGGCTTTGGCTCTCCCATAACTGACTAATAGTTCTTTACAATATTCATTTTTCCATTCAAAGCTTCAGGAAGGGAATTGTACTTTCAAAGGCAGGAAAGAATATACACTTGACTGAATGGATTTTCAAAATTTGTCTTTAAAAATGAGACTTTTCTGTATAAGATAACATTTCTCATTCATTTACAATCAATTTCTTTTAAACTTCCTGTAATATCTCATAGTTTTTTGTTGTTGTTGTTAGGTGCCATAGAGTCATGAAGATGCATCATTATTTATCAATGTTAAATATAATTTGTTCAAACAAAAATTTGCAAAATTGTCCAGCCACTCAAGAGGCAGAAGCAGGAGGATCACAAGTTAGAGACCAGAGGCAGTCTGGATAATTTAGTGAGACCCTGCCTCAAAAAGTATAAAAATGGGATGGGGCTGCAGCTCGGTGGTACAGCACTTACAAAGCATGAAAGTGCGAGGCCCTGGGTTCAACCCTCAGTAGCACACACACACAAAAGATGCAAAATCAATAAACAAAACATGAAAGAAGTAAGAAAAGAAAAAAGAGGAAAGAAAGAAAGAAAAGAAAGAAAGAATGAAAGAAAGGAAGGAAGGGAGGAAGGAAGGAAAGAAGGGAAAGAAGGAAAGGAGAAAACCAATTACTAGGACTTGTGTGCCTACAACAGGAGCAGATCAATTAAACATATTGTGATCTCAAACTTAGCTTAGTGAATGTTATGAGTAGTTGAGAAGTTAATTTGACTTAGTTCAAATTCCATATTTAGGTATTCTTTTAAATATTTAATTTTTAAATGCTACATTAGTATGCATGATAGAAAGGAGAATGGCTCTGATTAACCCTATAATAGAAAAAGAACATGTAAAAGCCTATAGAATGTAACTGCTTGGTTTTAAACCATATGTGTGAGAGAACAATCTTTTCTATATAATTATTTACAATATAAAATTTGCATCCTTAGTTTTTATTTTGAACATTTTTGTTTCTAATCATGTCACCATTTTCTTTTTAAATGTACTAATACATCTATGAAGGACCTGGAAACCCACTCCCAAAAACCAATCAGCCATTGAAAACCCTATGAATAGCAGATAAGCATTGACAATAGTATTTTGTCTGTTGTATGTAGGGTCTCTATGAGTAGGACACTGACGCAACAGCATCTAACGACAACAACAATAAATCCATGATATCTTTTCTTTTTATAATCATTACACATAAATCTAAGACATTGTTTTTAAAGTCTGAAAAGTATTACCTGACAACCAAAATTTAACTGATTTTCTTATTGGTAGGTTAGTTGTTGCTTCTAATTTTTATTATTGCAAACAATCTTAAAGCAAAGGGTCATGTAATTTTTATATATATGCATGTATTTATAGATGTATTTGGATATATTTGTATACATGAACAACTGATTGCATATGTTCTGTGTAAATATATGTATATGTGAATGTGTGTATTTACCAAAGTGCCTTTCCCATTCCCCTCAGCTTGACTCAACCCCAAACAGGCATTTTCCTTACTCTAGGACCTTTCTTTAGGTCCTTTAGCTTGGAAAACTTGTCACTATATCTGTTTCTCTGGCTTTTATGATATTTGTACATCTTTTCTTCAAGCTTCTTGCCAGTTTTACAACATAGGAATGTCTTTCTGAAGGACCCATCACTTTGAAATGTAGTCACGAAGGAAGATAGCCCCTCTATCTTCCAGTCTCTGTGGGAAGGTAGAACCTAACTTCTATGATTATTGATTACCAAACACACAAAAGAATGTGCAAACCATGAAACATGTGCTTGACACATCACACACCATTAATCAGCCTCCCTCCAGTATTTTCCACTAGCTCACTGCTTAAAACCTTGACACCTTTTGTTCAGGAAAGTTGAGGTCATACTGCATTCTAGTCTCTCTCTCTACTGTTTCAGTATTCCTGAATAAAACCTCCTTGCCTGTTTAACTTTGTCCATAGCAAGTTTTGCTTTGACATTATGAGTAACATAGATATCATTATGGATAAGAATTTGTTTGTAATTCTAGCTGGGCGTGGTGGCGCACGTCTGTAATCCCAGCGGTTTGGGAGGCAGAGCCAGGAGGATTGCAAGTTCCAGACTAGAGGAAGTCTATGTAACTTAGCAAGACCCTGTCTCAGGAAGTAAGGAAAAAAAAATAAAAGTGCTGGGGATGCAGCTCAGTGGTCCAGCACTTGCAAAGCATGCAGGCTTCAGGCCCCGGGATCAACCCCCAGTACCACAAAAAAAAAAAAAAAAAAGAATTTGTTTGTAATTCTGATGTTATTGTTAGGTACTGCAAGTTGAGTCCAACTCATAGTGACCCTCATAGGCTTTTCCATGGCTTACTGCTTTGGGAGTGGATTGCCACACCTTCTCCTGTTTTTGTAGTGTTGGGAATGGAACCCAGGTCCTCAGAAAGTGCAGTGCTGCACTCTACCAACTGATCTTAAACCTATCCCCTGTAATTCTGATAATTTTCATAAAACTTAAACTTAAATGTATAATTGATAAGTCAGAAATACAATATTTATCTCTAATAGTTCACAAATATTAACAACTAGGATTTTTCAATGAGCATAATTTTATTATTATTTTATGATTGATCAGAGAAAAATAAGAATACAATGTATTTAAAATGAATAAGAAATTAAGCATGTCTGCATTGACATATTGAGTCTTTCAGGAAGTACCTTTAAAAATTGAGACTGTCCTGCCAGGTGTGATGGCTCACACCTGTAATCCAAGCCACTCAGGAGGCGGAGGCAGGAGAATTACAGGTTCAAGGCCAGAGGCAGCCTGCATAACTTAATGAGACCCTGCCTCAAACCAAAGAGTGAAACATGGGCTGTGGGTGCAGCTCTGTGTTAAAGTGCTTGCAAAACGTCTGTGACGTCCTGGATTCAACCCCTAGTACTGCAAAAAAGAAAAGTTGAGACTATCAGCCAGACATCATGGTACAAAGCTATAATCTCAGCTACTTGGGAGTCTAATGCAAGAGAATCAAAAATCAAATTCAAGGACAGAGGCAACCTGAACACGTTAGAAGACCCTCTCACAAAGTAAAATTTAAAAAGGGTCTGGAAGTGGAGCTCAGGGGTAAAGCACTTCCCTAGCATGCACAAGGCCCTGAGTTCAACTCAGGAGTACTGCAACATAACTATAAATAAGACTTTAAAAATTGGGACTCTCAATGTGTGACCTAAGCCCCTTCTGGGAAGAAACAGGTATTTGTATTTTTAAGCCCTTTCTCAATACAGCTTGGGGAGGATGGAGTTTCTAGATGTGCTTGCAAGCCTATTTAAACACATTCCTTTTGCTGCATTCTAGACAGACATGTGAAGTTATGTCAACTCTAGGAGCTAGGAACCCCAGGATACAGTTTCCTAGATGAATTTTGCAAAATTTGGAGCACTGGGTGTTGTTTTTAGGGGCCATGGAGTTGGTCGAATGCATAGCCACCCTCATAGGGTTTTCATTGGCTGACTGGGGATTGCTTTGGGAGTGGATTGCCATGTCTTTTTCCTGTTTTTCTGCAGTGCTGGGGATAAAACCTGGCTCCTCAGAGAGTGTGGAGCAGCACTCTACCTAAACTGAGCTAACCCCCAGGCCCCCTGCATGTCAGTATAAATTTATCTGAGGTTAGTGGCAAGTTAATATTTGTCCCTTTAACTCCTCCAGAAGAGTTCAGAACCACCCCACAATTTGCCACTGTAGAGATTTTCATCAGTTTCTTCTGAGAAAAAGCAGGAGAGTATAACTTTTAAACCCTTTCTCACAACTGCTTCTGGGAGGATGAAGTCCTTTAGGGAGCTTGCAAATATAAAAGCTGACTTGACACCTGGTATGAGTGCACACTCTTTCTAGAATGTTCTTGCTGTTGTTAGGTACCATTGAGTTGGTTCCGCTTCAGAGGGACCCTACATAGGAATAGAACAAAACACTCCCCCACACTGTGCCATGCTCCTCACTATGTTTGTACTTCTCTGCTATTCATAAGGTTATCAATGGCTGACTAGTTGTTGCTTATGGGAGTGGATTGTCATGTCCTTCTCCCATTTTGGCAGTGCTGGGAATTGAAAACCAGGGACTCAGAAAACATAGAGCAGCACTCTACCAACAGAGCTGAACACCACCTCCCTTTGTAGAATGGCAGTGGGTTAATAGGGCTTAACTCATTTGGTAGAGGGCCTACTCTGCATGCTCTGCAGCCCTGTGTTCAATTCCTAGGACCTAAAAATTGGGAGAAGGACCTAGCAGCAAACTCCTGAAAAAATCCCCAAAAAAGAAAAACAATACAATACAAATCAGCCATCAAAAACCTTTGAATAGCATAGGAGCATAGTGCCGAGCATTGCACAGTGTCAGGGAGTGTTTCATTATGTTGTACATAGGGTGGCTAAGAGTTGGACCCAACTGAACAGCACCTAACCAACAACATTTCTTCAACTACCTAGTGCTAGTTAGGAGCCAGGTTAAAAGGTAGCTGCTCTAGGAATTTCCTACACTCCTTCATGGGAAAATGAGAGTCTGTTTTTTAAGCACCTTCTCTGCACTGCTTACAGATGAGTGGAATACCTAGAAGTGCACGTGCTCTTACTGAAAACCATCACTTTGGGTTTGGTTTTCCCCTTGAGGAGCAGAAAGACATATAGGTTGATTTAACCCCCATCACTCACATAGGTCGTGAACTAAGGGTCAAATTATGGGGCTCCTTAGGATTGCAGCCTTACGTCTGAGGTACAAACCCTCCTTTCCACAGGGAGAAAAGGAATGTTGCGGATTCCTTTTCCAATTTTACAACTCAGGACTTGTAGCATCCATGGCAAGTGTGCCTCAGCATTTCCTTCCTGTTTAATATGAATATTTCCTTAGATGGCTTGTAGGCAGAAGTCTCTCAAGTTTTCTCTGATTTTCTCTCAGAGGAAATTGGTGTGAGAATCCATCTTTATATGGTGAACCTGTGGGTGGAGGGAGACTCAGGCACTTCCTGTTTCACCAAGCTGTTAGCATTACATTTTCTGTCTATATTATTTCTAACAAGTACAATAAATCTACAATTATCTTCCAAAAAGATAAAGAAAAAAATCAAGAGAGAAAAATGTGTACACATTCTGTGTTTGCAAATAAATACATTCCATTTCATTGATTTCAATATTAAATTTTTAATCCCATTCTAATCCCATTTTAAGATATTATAATGAGGACTTTTTGAAACCAATGACTACATATTGTTGTTTTGCACTGCTTATTTTTTAAATTTTATATAAATAAATAATTTCCATTTAATACAACTTTGATTCTGTAAAGCTACAAAAATATTTCTTTAGAATGTAGTTTGTAAATCACATATATTCAACATCCTGCAGAGAATACCACTAATCTCTCTTAACTCATCAGCGTCCACACATATAGTTGTATTTTAAGATTATCCATTAAAAATTTGAATTATTAATATTTTTCTGAAAGATAGTCATGCCAGACCTACTGGCTTTAAAATAGACTAGACAATTAATAAAATGAGTTCCTTCAATGCATTTTGACAAATTCTACATTTTCCACATAACCTTGGAGAAGACCACAGAAGCACTTGATTAATAAAATCCCAGTTCTCTCATGTCAGATAGTCTTTCTAGCTCTGAAGCTGACAAGAAATAATGATTTGAACATAAGAACCCCTGAGAATTTTAATATATAAAGACAGATAGGTCAGACAAGGGCATTGTTGTATTTATCCTTATATCTGTAGCTCCACCACAGTGCCTTTTGCAAAAAGGGATAAATAACTATCCAAATACAATT
The DNA here is from genome assembly GCA_007922755.1 of Pedetes capensis. Taxonomy (NCBI): domain Eukaryota; kingdom Metazoa; phylum Chordata; class Mammalia; order Rodentia; family Pedetidae; genus Pedetes; species Pedetes capensis. Next base: position 58,454 of record VMDO01008363.1, on the reverse strand, counting down.
AAGATGCCAAATGTCAATCTCTAAATTGTAGAGCTCACTGCAGAATATGCATTCTCAGTTTCTCTATGATTTATTCAACTGTTATTCTGTAAAAGTGCTCAATATTGCATAGAGATTTTCTCACTAGGAGTGTAGATTTTATTTTACCATCAGTCTTATGACAATTTTTGGTAAGATACTTGTACAGGAGCAATTACAGTTCTTTAGAAGTTTCAGAGTGAGCATCTTATCATCTGGAGATATATTTTTAAAAATTCCTTTATTCTGGTCTCAGAAAATAGTGAATGATAAATTTTCACAATAGTGTTTAGCTATGAGAATTAAGTGACTTGGTTAAATCCCAAATCCCACGGGGAGTCAAAGTTACTGGCAAATTTAATTCTTCTGACTAAGAGTTTAATCAGTCTTCTACTCATTTTCACTGGTACTGACGTTGGTGTCATAAGAGCTTTACTTAGGAAAAATGCCATAAAAGTAACTTTCTATACACCAATTAAAACTATATTTTCTAGGAAATTCTATTTTCATTGAATAGGGCATGTATTAGTGTCATATAACATTTAACCCAATTTTAATTTTGTGTATGAACTTCTGTGTAAAATCAACAAAGTGATTTTTTTTCTATTCCCAGCTTTTACATGCTACAGATGGTATGCATGGCAAGGATTTTTTGAGAAAATGTATATGAAATAATATCTTTTAGACATAATATATTTTAAATAAAATTAATGGGAGAAGGATGTGGCAATCCACTCCCAAGGCAATCCCTAAACAATCAGCCATTGAAAACCCTATGAGGTTCCCTATGAGTCGGACACACTCCATGGCACCTAACAACAAAAACAACAAATAAAGTTAAGTAGAAGTATTTAGGAGATAGCTCTGAACTTTGTTTCCTTTGTTTAGAATGCTGATCATTTACAATAATTTTTAATAATGTGGACTCCAAAATTCTTACTCTAAGTACTCCCACCTAGTATTTTAATCTCTCATTTGCTCATTCCAAAAGAGCCAGGCCTTTATCTTCACTAAAATCTCTTCCTTTTCCGGATTCCCTTCTGAGATATTTTTGTTGTTAAGTCTTACCTAATGTGAACTACCACCATCAATCATGTCAACAAGGTCTTTTTAGTACCCTAGAATTTTCTGTCTATTATAAACCTCTTGGAACCAACTCCTATCTCTTACCATAATATAAGTGTAATTATATAGTTGAAGTGGATTTTTTTCCCCCTAGATGATAGACCTTTACATAAATAATATCACTAAGTGCAAGTAAATTAAGCCTTACAGTAGTGCTTCTTATGGTCTGGAAACCTGCAGGGAAAGAAGTGAGAAGACCTTGTCAGAAGAGTAGGAAGGAATTATTACTTTCACTAATAGCAGATTGAATCCCAAGTGACAGAGGGAAAGGAGACTTCCTATGGGCTGTCAGTTAGTCTCTTGAAGTGCTGAGTCTCCTTGTCCTGTAAGGTAGATTTTTATTATTGTATTCAGTATGAATGAAAAGGCATTTCTCCAGCACATTTTGTGCATGTGAATATTAGTACATAAAGCAAAAATGAATTTCAGAGTGTTGCTATCAAAAGAACAGAAAGCATGGATTAAGAAATAAAAAATAAACTTCAGGACTACAAATATTGACATAAGAAACAGACCAACAATGCTTTTGACATTCCAGTGATGGCATATCCCCTAATGTTACTTCCAAATATGGCTAAGGAACGTCCTCGCAGAGGAGGAATCTAAACTCCATGGGAAAATTCCTCTCAAGAAATAGAATTAAGATTTAATTCAGGGATATTTCCCTACCTTCAGGATAGGGAGGATCCTTCACAACATTTGACCAGAGGATTTTAGAATTACTATTGATCAGAAACTGCTGTATGCCACTCTTTCCATGCTCCCCTCTTATACTCTCCACTCTGGAGCAATTTATTACAGTTATTATGTACTGTCTCCCACTGAATACTGTGTAAGAGGGAGAAAGAAAAGTTTTTATTGTATTGTATTGTATACTTTTTATTATTTTATTGATCTCTGAAGTAGGAGAAACCACATCTAATCTGACACAGAGAATATCACAAGATCCTGGGATTTAACTAATGCTATGGTTGGATGAGTCTTTGTGGGGAGGGTGCTCTTTAGGAAAGAGTAAGTGAATTTTGCATGCTGAAAGGAAATAAATATTTTTGTACAAAAGGGAGTATTACCATGGTTTCTATGATTGTTTCTAACTATTTGTTCTGCTTCCCTGTAAAAAGATTAAATATCTTTGCCAATTGCCATGTATCCAGCAGTACTTCTTGTGGAAAGAATATACTTTCCTATCCCATAGATACTGGGTTTAGTCATCTGACTTCTTTTGGCTATGGCATATAACATGATATTTTGTGTGCCAGATCCAAGTCAATTGTACTCCATCATTACAAACATTTTATTTGCAATAAATTCAAACTACCCTTTAAAATTAAATTACTTAAGTCTGCTTTTTATTTAAAGTCCTCAAGCCTCAATTTAAGGCACATTTTCAAAAAAAAAGAAATCATTATTACTGAATGATAAATTCCTGGAAGAGTTTGAAAATTCTTTTTGATAATTTTCCTAATAGATCATAACAATAAACTTATTATCAATACTCAGGCTGATGATAATATCTAAAGAAAACAAATTATGTCACTTAGCACTTACAATAAACTTACACTAAATTAAATTTAACATGGAATAGTGCTTGGTGATCTTTTTTGTTGTTATTTAATGGCACTCTATTCTTTACTTTTAGTGACAGTTGAAAAAAATACATCACAAACCTTTTTACATACAATGATCAAGTCAAAGATGACCTTGTGTAGTTTATTCCTAAAATATTCATTTACTGTATTCATTTTCTGCCTGCCATCAGCGACTGCATTCTAATTTTATCTATACTTACTGTTTCACATTGACAGCTAGTTTAGAAGTGTTTGAGCTTAGAACGTTATGTCCCAAAATATGGGCACCTTGGAAGTTATTCTTTTTTCCTGTTTTTCTGTGTGAGTTGGTCTTAAAGGAATTCTCTGTTGGGTGCTGTAATCCCAAAACTCAGGAGGCTAAGGCAGGAGGATTGTGAGCTTGAGGCCCTAAGCAGCCTTAGGAACTTAGTGAGAATCTGTCTCAAAAGAAAAATAACAAAGCACTGATAGAATGCTTGCCTAAGTCAAGGCCCTAGTTCAATTCCCAGTACCATAGAAAAGGAAAAAAAAAGAATTATCTGACCTACAGATATATAGTAATATTTTTATTCTAAAAGATGAAAGCCTTATACCTAGAGGCTGAGAAGAATCTGACTAGACAGACATTGCTGCCTACAGCTAGCTTATGCAATTAAATTATCTTTTTTCCCTAATCATATTTCTATACAACTATTCATTCTTCATCAAATCTAAGCATAATGATATACTTTTCCCTCAGTCTTTGAATCTTCATTTCTGATGGCTTTTGTGTTATGTAGAATTTTGGTTAAATAAATTTCTAATACCTTTCTCTTGTTAATTTCTTATTATAGGTGTCAGCCATAATTCTTTCAATGAGTAAGAAAAAAGTATTATTTTTTTCCTGCACACAAGCATAATGCTATTTTGAAAGAAAATATCCAAATTCTCAGTTTTTAAATTGGCGAGAGAGTAAGGAAGCAAACATGCAAAATAGACAGGAAACAATTCCATGCCACAAAATAACAAAGTCATATATGGAGAAAATAGCACTTTTTAATTGTTTTAACAACAACCTATTTTGTTAAATAATTTATAATTTGCAAATTTCCTTAGAAAAAGGCAGATTATGATTTTACCCTAGGTATATAAAAGAAAGGAAAATATTCCAACTAAACAAAGTCCAATGTCAGATATTCTGTCTTTCAATTGTTTTCTCAAAACTAGGGATACAGCTCAGTGGTAGAGCTATATTGCCAAGCAAGCACTAGATTCTGTGTTTAATCCTCAGTATTATAAAAACTAAAATGAAAAACAAAAAACAACAGTAAGTGAACCCAGGAATCTGAACAATTCACATAAACCATTTTTTAAAAAAGTAAATTTACCCAGTTTTCTTCTCCATCTTGAGTTCTTGTATCACATTATTTAAAGAACTTTTGTAATGATGTTTTTCTAATTATTTTATTGTTCTTAGTAATACATTATGACATACGCAAATAGGTATAAGATCTTGAGCTCATTCATGACTTTGTGACATTTGCTGTCAAACTATAATGCCAAATATTGTTGCAGATATTGGGTGTCATCCAGGTGGTGTTCAACTCATAGTGACCCTACATACAGCAGGTGAAACACTATTCTTAGTGCTTCTCTGCTACTCACAGGATTTTCAATGGCAGACTGTTTTGTGAGAGTGGGTTGCCAGATTCTTCCCTGAAGCCTACAACACACCTCCCATGAGGTCTCCTATTCAAGTACTATCCAGGCCCAACCCTGCTTAACCTCAGAGATCTAAGGAAATCTAAGGATGCCATAGTGGTACACCTGCTGAATACTCAGTTACTATGTTAGATATGTTAATCTATTCTTAAAATCATACTCTGAAAGTGGAGATGGTGTGGTAGATATGTTAGCCAGTACATAAGATCAGTATGTGAAGTCAATAGGAAAATAAAATAAAACAGATGATAATGTATTATAATATAGCCACACACACACACACACACACACACACACACACACACACACACAGTAGGAAAGTCAGCCTAAATTTATCAAAAGAATTTGTTGAGTATTGTCATAGATGACTACAATACAAAAGTTCATAAAATCAAATAAGTTGTTTCTTTCTTTAATTACCATAAGTCAAGATATCATGGTGTATTGACCAAAGGGTTTCAAAATTACTCCTTACTGAAGACTGCCTTCCCTTCCTCCTAGGCTAGGGTGTAGTCTGTGATGTAGTGAGTGGACCACTGAAGATCTTTGAAACACTTTGAGGTGGCCATCAAAACCAAAATTATTTTTACAAGATATTTATTACTTTTGTTTTTACATATGTTGACATCACACTGATGACAATGAGCATGAACCTGGCACAAACTACAGTAGATTTTAACCTTTACTTTCTACCATGTGCCTACTGTTTTTTCAAAAAACCGAAGTTCAGCCAACAATACCCTCAAAGGAGCAGTAAATTAGAAATTTTTGTTAAATAATAATCCCTAGAGTATGCATACTTTTAATATTTATATTGGTTACTTTGGGGTAGCTGTGACCAAAATACCTGACAGAGAAACCAAAGAGAAGGAAGAGTTTATTTTGGCTTCTGATTTCAGAGCTTTCAGTCAATGGTCACTTGGCTGCATGTTTCTGAGCACATTGTGAGGCAGAACATCATGGTGGTGGGAGTGTGCATTGGAGGAGAAGTGTTCACTTCATGTCAGAAAACTGAAGGAGACAGACAGGAAAGGGCCAGGGCAAGATAACCCCAAGGACACACCCTCAGTGATCTACTTCCCCCAGCTAGGCCCCACCCTTTTCCAGAACCTCCCTAAATAGTGCCCTCAGCTAGGGACCAAGGCTTCAATACATGAGCCAATGGGGAACATTTCAAATCAATCTATAGCAACATTCTACCGGATCTCTTCTTCATACTGAAATACAGTGGTTGTTCAAAGGAGAAGCACTTTTGCAATGATATGAATGGTGAGCTTAACTAGCAGCTTTTTTTCATGGAACAGTATTTGTACCTGAAAGAACAAATGACAAATTATGGATATTCCAGGTAGTGAATTTGCAGATATTTTCTCAAAAATGTACAAAACAACCCTCCCATTTCCAGGAAATGAGATTTCGGTTTTGTTGCCAATTACAAAATTTAAGTTTTTAGGCAAAAATTGTAATTTTAATAAAGTTACATCTATAGCCATAAGCATAACAGCTTTCCAACCACAGAGATATTAGTGGTAATATTACCAAGTATAATATTATAGTAGGGCATAACAGAATGGGTCAAGACTTAGAAGATCTGCATAACTAAATGAATCAACCTTTTCCAATACACCAATGTAAGGGGTTACAAATTACTGTACAGGTAAAATTCAAAGTGCCATAAAAGCCAATGATTTTAATATGACATAATCTAAACCATTTATTGATGTGATTTCAGTTTCCACATTGTCATTTACATTTAAGAAACTATCATCTATGAGTTTTGGTTTAATATGAATCAAGAATATCTACATTATCTGAAAGACATTCAAACATTTCTCCTTAGGCTAACTATCTATGGGTGTAAGGCTATATAGTCTTCAGATATTTCATTCAAAGCAACATAGAACAATAGTTTGGATGCTATAGCATATATGGGGTTTGATTAAAAATACAGTGATATTTAAATTTTAAAAATTATTGTAATAAAAGTTACATTGCCTTTAATCCCTTCAAAATATACCTTCTGGCTTTGAGCACACTTATCCCACCATTCTTGTTGCTTTCTAAGGCAATTCTAGGTGTCCTTTTCCATGAGTGTCTGAAGTTGTGCTGTTGTGGTTGCCTTGATGTCCTGAATCAATTCAAACTGTTTACTTTTCATGGTTATTTTGACTTTAGGTAAGAGCCAGAATTCTCATGGTGGTAGATCCGGTGAATAAGATAAATAAGGACCTGCATGTCTATATTTAGCAGAAATGCAGTAAGAGAAGGAATGTGTGACATGGAGTGTTGTCACGATGGAGGATGAAAGCAAAGACACACATAAAAAAACTTCCAGAAATGTTTCAGTGGTAAGAATGATGGAATAAGTATATTCCAAGCCAGTTCAGTATTTGGAGGGGAATTAATGGCTATGTGTCTTTTACTATAATAACTTTGTGGGCTTTTTTTGTAATTTAAACACCTGTTGTATTTTTTAAATCACATCTTATCAATGCAATACCCTTTTAAACACTTTGCCCCACTTCCTTGTAGGATTATTTCTCAATTACATTGTGCTTGCTATGCCACTATCAGATAGTTGTCCTGATGCCCCTGATCACATCAACTTCTATGGGCCACCAAAGATCACTGTTACTTTTCCTTTTTGCTGAGCCCTAGTGTTGGATTTTAGGATAAAGCCCCAATTGCCAGATTTACACTCGGCCATCCCATCCCCAATATGCCAACTAAAGAGGATAGTGATGAAAAACAGACAAAGGAGATTTAATCAATGTGTACATTGTGAAGAGGAACAGGGAACCCTCAGTCTGTCTTTGTGAAACGTACATGAGCTTCAGGTTTAAACAGAGGAAGCATTGGGTGCAGAGGCAAGAGGCATGCAAAATTAAGCAGTCCAGATCAGGTCGCTTTCAGAAAACTGTCATCAGCTGGATGGGTTTGCTTGCACTTTCTTGTCAAAAGAGACATCTATCAGTTATAGCTTCCTGGATCCAAACTGGTTGCAGGTTTAGAACAAGGGCTGGAAACCTTCAGATGCCTCTTTCAGGTCCGCAATTCTTTTCAGTAAAGCCAGTTTATAAGTGCCTCTTACAGTATCTCCCCCATGGTTTTTTCTATGCCAGTAATGTCCTTTCCCCACAATTCTGCCTTTCAGATACTTGTTCATGTTGTAGGATCCATTCAAATGCTAACTCCTCTTCAAAACCTTTTCTTGAATACTTCTACCGTCTTCTACAGGAAGTCATCCTTTTCTGCCATAAACTATTTAGAATGTTTTTTAAATCCATTTTACACATTGCAGTTTCATACACTTCATCATGACTCTAGTTGTCCTTATAATTTTTTAGTATCTGAAAGTAGTGTCCTGCCATTCATAGTGTTTTAAATGCAACAAGTGTTTTTAATCCATTCATTCATTAATTCATTTATTCAGCAAACATTAATGATTATCTACCATGTGAGGGAGACTATATAATTACACAGGTACAAAATATCATGTTGTGATTTTTGTTATTAATTACAAAAATAATTTGGTCATATATTAGGCATGGGCTGGCTTTTAGCTTAGTTGGTAGAGTACTGTGCCATGCTCTGTGAGGCCCTGGGTTTGATCCCCAGCACTGCAAAAAATGGGAGAAGTGCATGGCAGTTCACTCTCAAACCAGTCCTAAAACAATTTGCTGTTGTGAACCCTATGAATATCGATATGAATAGACCTGACTTGATGGCACCGAGCAACAACAACAGCACGGCATGCATATTTTCCCCCATATAATAGCATTAAATCCCCAACCTGTCTACAGCTACTTAGCTTATTAATTCCCAAAGTTTTGTGGATTATATTTACACAGAATTTCCTTTATAGATCTGAATATATATCAAATTTGTTTTTATAAGAATATAAGGAAAAATAAATACAACTTTTTATAGAGTAATAAATCAATTTAAGTAGAGTATAAATGAATTTTTCACACAAAGCAAGGGTAAACCCTTAAGGCACAGCCATAGCTTTGAAAGTCATCCTGGGCAATTATACTGCAATATGATTTTTCAGTATGTGACTTAATATGATCACTATAATTATTCTAAAAGGTCCTGCCCTACTTTCTCTCACAGCACTTTATGCAAGTACAATTTCACTTATATTCTATGGTTACTTGATTAATGTTTAATCCTTGCACTTAATCCTTGCACTCCAAGCTCATGAGGAAAATAATGTCACTATTGCTCCCTACAATGTCCTTGGAGCTTAACACTGTGCCTGACACATAATTGATCCTAAATATTTGCTACATAACTAAATGTAAAGAAACAAATACTCTAAGATGACAGTGAAATTCATCATGATTTCTGCAATCCCAAAGTAGATGAACTTCTATAAATGTCAATCTCCTATTTATAATATAATTAAGACTTAGTGTTTATATTTATTAGCAAAGAATAAGAAGAAACACATTTAGCATGGCTGTGTATACAAAAAGAAAAGCCAAAAATAATATTGAAAACATTAGATGCACAAACTAGAGCTACTTTTAAAGCAATATGGCATATAACAAATGATACTATATAATTAGTAATAATATTTATAATCAGAATAAGAGACAATAGCTAAAAAGTCTGTGAGTTGGACTTTAACAGAATGCTAAATATTTTAGTTACATATTATTTTGCCAGTCAAAATATCCTTATTCATAAGAATGAGGAAAACTATTGCAGTAGTTTCCAAAATGGGTCATCTGCCTCCAGTTTCCCTCTGTCTTCTCCATTTTTCCCATAACAAGTATTTTTCTTACCACTAGAATTTCCTCTTTAATATCTAAATCTGATCACATAACTCCATTGCCTGAAACTCTTTGGTGGTTATACAGCGGTTCTCAATTGAGAAGCAATTTCTCCCTCCCAGAAAACATCTAGCAGTGTCTGTAGACATTTTTGGTTACCACAAGTGGGGGATGAGAGTTGCTTAATTCTGTTGTCACTGTTAGGTCATGTTGTTGTTATTTGGTGCCTTCAGGTCGGTGTCCAACTCATAGCAACCCTACACGTAACAGGCAAAACACTATTGTTAGTGCTTCTCTGCTATTCATAGAGTTTTCAATGGCTGATTGTTTTTTGGGAGTGGGTTGCCGGGTCCTTCTCCCCAGCCTACAGCATCTAGTGTTCCTGGGTAGTCTCCTATCCAAGTACTAACCAGGCCTGACCCTGCTTAGCTTTGGAGATCTGACAGGATCAAATGCCACAGTGGTACTGCTGCAGGTGTTAGGTGATCTAGTGAGTAGAAACTCAGGAGACAGCTAAACGGTCTACAGTGCATAAGAGAGTCCTCCACAAAAAAACTTAGCAAACTCAAATGTAAATAGGGCTGAGGTTGGAGAAGTTTGACCAAAGGATAAAGTCCAAATTGTTATATTTCTCAAATGAAATATTTTTGCCACTTTTCCCACCTCGCTCCAAAATAATGCAAAGGTATTGCTCACAAGAAACATGACATTCATATGGTTAGCTCATTAATCACCATTTTCAATGTGTCAGATGTTTTGCACTTTGCCACATTCTCCAACCACTTGTCACTATCTTCTTCCTACTGTCTTCACTGATTCTTATTTCCTCTCTTACCTAAAACATACACCCTCCTCACAAACACAGCAGGCATCCTAATCTGGCTAAGCTACTCAGTAAGTCCTTTTATATGTCTACCTCCTTACATGTATTACAAAATCATATTTGAATTCTCTTCAGTGGTGCTCCCCAAGCCCCATTCACCTGATGAACTAATTCATTGCCTTCCAAATACACTTCTTTCGTTTGTGTTTCAACTGTGCATTTCACTGTGTCTATTAGAACAGAATCTGCACAGAAAAACATTTCTGTATTTCTGCCTTTGCCTCCTTTCTTTAGGTTCCTAGATCTTTCAAGATTGTTGTTATTAGATGCCATCCTGTTGGGTAAGACGCATAGGGACAAGAAAACAAGACATTCCCTGACTCTGTGTCAGGCATATGATCTTTTTTATGTTTAAGCCCATTGTTGCAGACACCGTATCAGTCCATCTACTTGAAGGTTTTCCTTTTATTTGTTGACCTGCCATTCTCCCAAACATGATGTCCTTCTTCTGGGATTGGTCCCTTCTGACTACATGTCTAAAATAAGTAAGACTCAGTTTCGCCATCCTTGCTTCCAAGGAGCACTCTGGTTGCACTTCTTCTAGGACAGATGGGATGGTTCTTTTGGCAGTCCATTATTGTTATTGTTAGGTGCCATCAAGTTGGGTTCTACTCATAGTAACTCTATGTACGGCAGAAAGAAACATTCCTGAATTCTGTGCCAGGTACATGATCTTTTTTTATGCTTAAGCTATTGTTGCAGACACTATGTCAATCCTTTTGGTTGAGGATTTTCCTTTGTTTCATTGACCTGCCACTTTCCCAAACATGATGTCCTAGTCCAGGGTTGATCCCTCCTGACTACATGTCCCAAATAAGTAAGACACAGTCTAGCCATCCTTGCTTCCAAGGAGCACTCTGGTTGTACTTCTTCTTGGACAGATCTGTTGGTTCTTTTGGCTGCCCATGTTATATTCAATATTCATCTCCAGCACCACAATTCAAAAGCATCAATTCTTCTCCTGTCTTCCTTGTCCAATGTCCAGCTTTCACAACCATATGTTGTGACTGAAAATACCATGGCATGAATCAGGTGCACCTTTGTCTTCAATGTGACATCTTTACTTTTCAACACTTTAAAGAAGTTTTCTGCAACAGCTTTTCCCAGTGCAATGCATCTTTTGATTCTTGACTGCTGCTTCCATGGATATTGACTGTAGAACAAAGTAAAGCAAAATTGTGGACAATCTCAATCTTTTTTTCCATTTATCATGAAATAGCTTTCTGACTCAGTTGTAAAAGTTTTTTTTCTTGATGTTGAGGCTCAATCCATGCTGAAAGATATGTTCTTTATCAGTAACTGCTTCAAATCCTCTTCAGTTAGCTCAGTTTGTAGAGTAGTGCTCTGCACTTTCTCTGCAACCCTGTGTTCTATCACCAACAATGCAAAAATGGGATCAGGATGTGACAGCCCATTCTCAAAACAAACCTGAAACAATTAGCCATTTAAAACCCTGTGAGTAGCAGAGATGCAATGACATAGTGTCAGTCATTGCCCACTTTGGGGGAATTCTGTTATACATAGGGTTGCTGTGAGTCAGACCTGACTGAATAGCACCTAGTAACAGCCTAACAAAATTCCTTTCAAGATTAACACTATGCAACAATTAGCAGAGGGCTGGAGTTTAGCTTAGTTGGTAGAGTATTATTCCACACTCTCTGAGGACCGGGGTTCAATCCCTACCACAGGAAAAATAGGAGAAGGATGTGACAATCCACTCTCAAAGCAATCCTGAAACAATCAGCCACTGAAAACTCTTTGATGGTCACTATGAGTCAGATTGGACTCCATGGTACCTATGGACAACAACAACATAATTAGCATATTGCCTTCATAATACCTAATGCAGTATCTGCACATGTATTTAAAATTCTTCTTTAAACTCCTTAAGTTAAATTAGTTTCTAGTGTGACATTTAATGTTGTGAATCACAACCACCAAATATCTTAATCTTTTTGACATCAAAGTACTTAAGAATATTTTACACTATTTTCCTAACTTCAAAGCTATAGAAAATAAAACTAACGTGATTTTCTTTGTAAGTTACAGGGAATAGACTATAAAAATAAGACAAAAATATCTTTGATAAAACATGAAAAATCAGTTAATGTCACTATCAGGGAAAAAATATTTTTCAAAATTAATGAATTCAAGTATTGAAATTTGGGGCAATTAAGGAAGTTTCTTTGTATTTTTCTACATAAACTAAGTTTTTTAAAGTAATTATGTGTTGCTTTTAAAATCAGTAAAAGAGTAAGTAAGAAAAGTGCATATATGTACACATATACATATTAAGGAAAAATAATTTTTAGATTAAGATTAAATTTATTTATTTTGATCTCAAAATATGGAACTGCTGATTGAACTTTTCTCCTTGCTATAATCAGGAAATAGCAAAGCTGTTGTTGTTGTTGTTGTTGTTGTTGTTGTTGTTGTTGTTGTTGTTGTTAGGTGCTGTCAAGTCCTGTCCAACTCATAGAGACCATTATAGGGTTTTCAATGGCTGATTATTTCACGATTGCTTCGGGAGTGGATTGACACAGTCTTCTCCCATTTTTCCATTTTTGCAGTGCTGGGAATTGAATTCAGGACCTCAGAGACTGCAGAGCAGCTCTCTACTACCTCACCTAAATCCCAGCAGCAAAGCTCATAGTGTGACCATAATAATATAAACCCAAATCATTTTACAGTTCCTCAAATATGTTGAAAACATCTTGCCATGTGCATAACACTATGTGGAAACTACAATTTATTTTATTTATGTATTGATCTGCATGATAGAGTTGTTGTTGTTGTTGTTGTTGTTGTTGTTGTTAGGTGCCGTCAAGTCGGTATCCGACTCATAGTGACACTCATAGGGTTTTCAATGGCTATTTCAGGATTGCCTGGGGAGTGGATTGCCAGGCCCTTCTCCCATTTTTGCAGTGCTGGGAATTGAACTCGGGACCTCAGAGACTGCAGTGCAGCACTCTACCAACTGAGCTAAATCCCAGCATGCATGATAGACTTAACATAAGCTAATTTATTCTTCAAAATACTTAGATTTAATTTGCCAAATGAGATTTAGTAAAGAGAAGTAGGTAAGATAATATTGATGACTAATAATATGTTACAACAATAACACCACTTAGACTCCAGTATATCACAACTACAAATACACATAATGGTAAATGAACATGCATTATGTAACTTTGGGGAAGTTCTGCCTCTGACCTTCTAAGTGTTCAGACAGCAAAAGGGAGATGAAAATTATTACTGTGGCAGGATTTGTCTGAATGTTTAGCTAAATATCTAATTTTGGAATGTGAGAAATATCTGACCAAAAATGAATTCCTTTAGGGTACAGTTTATTTAGCTTTCTTGACTCTTATTCCATTTTCAAACAAAAGGGTGTCTTTCCCTTCTATTGGGGAACTAAATGCCATTTAGGACATTACAAAGATATTTGTATTATTTGTTAGACTTATACCTTACCAGCCTCTGTTGTTTATGAGCTATAAATCTAGACTAAATTCACATATTTACATTAGACTTCTGGAGAACGGACTTCTGAAAAGATACTTCAAATAAATTTTAATGGCTCATGTATATTTGTTGCTAACAAGGGCACTTTAATATTGGGCAGCTCTTCATCTTGTAAAATGAAGATTATAACTAACCAGGACAAACATACACACACATTCATACACAAACTATTCATACTTTTAAATAAATTATAAGTACTATAAAACCATGATTAATTTTAATATAGACATACATTAAAAATAAATTAACTTCAACATTAGAACTGTATATAAATAATTCATGAAGTAAGCCCTAATATTTATTGAAGATTTACTACTGCTTCAAGTAAATGAATAAGTACATCAACAATCGAATGACTGAACACTGGTCACTCTTGTTAAGTACAAGCAGTATGTTATGAAATTCTCACAGAAACCTAGGAAGTGATATTTCACAAATGCATTTCTGAGGTTGAATTATTAAGAATTATATGGGGTGACATCAGCATATAATTTGGATATCAGGCAATTTTTCTAGTGTACATTTTTGTCTTCAACTTACATATGTATGCATATATAGCACATAAACGGTGTTGAGTGAACAAAAGCACATAGTCAGGAGCACTCACACACCAATTCTGCTGGAACAACCTTTACTAGAGAAAGCTCAGAGATAAGAATAATAGAAAGAATCCAGATCCCCACTAAGCACAGAGGTCTTGTAGATGCAAAAGTCAGATTCTGACATAGAGGGAGACCCAAATAAGGGTTGTCCAAATCCTAAGGTAGATATTGGACAAAAAAGAGCTTTCCCTAGTGTGATGGATACAAAGGAGGTGCTGGCATTCAAGCCCTATAGTAATCCAAAATTGATTGCCTTAAGCACCAACCACTGCTGGTTTCCATGGAGCTTGGCAGGGGGGATTTTTCCCTAGGAGGCCAGCCTGCAAGGAATTAGCCTATGAAAAATTAACCCTTACCTCAAAATTGCATCTTAATCATGATTTTTACCATTTATTGAGCACTTACTTTACCAGAGCTGAGCACCTCGAACATTGCCTGAGCCAGCTTTTGAATGAGTCCAATGTTTTCCCTACAAAAAAATCTGGGTTAGAGACTCTAAGGCAAAATTCACCTATATTAAGTATCTTTTATCTCCACCAATAAATAAAACCAACAGAATTAAATAGATTGGCAATAAAGACACAGCTTCTACTTGACTGCCTGCTTAGTCTGAGTAGGATCAGATTGCTTGGAAAGAAAGAATTAGCTAGAACAACTGTGTGTTTGGGAACAGACAATAGTCTTCTACTGAAAAGCTTAATTATTACATTAAATTCAAATTTGGCTCTAAAAAGCAAAAGGTCTTACACCCATAACAAAACCTTCATTAAAAAACAAGTTCCAAGTAATTTAAATGGGATTTGCAAATCTCCAGGTTACATGTTTTCTCATGAAATCCAATTAAATCAAATAAATACCAAAATCCTGAGGAAATATTAAGAATTCAGCCTGTTCTATTTAGTTGAATAATACCAAACTTATGAGAACAGGAGTTTTCAACATCTTTTTAGCCAAGTACTTCTATAGGAATTTGTAAAACAATGTACTTCCTTACACATTTTTAGCTTAAAATATTTCATAAATTTAAATACCGCCAAAGAAAGTAATTTCTACATTTGGGAAATATTGACTTTATGAAATAAGTTTGCTCCAATACTTTCAGAAAGTGAATATAATATGAAACAAAAGATTCTCAATACCATATGTGTTTAATTCCTGTCACCATACATTTTTAAGTGCATGAAAAAGCTATTTTTAAACATTTTCTGAACTTTTGCATTATTTTCTCTTGATCTCATATTTCCTACTCCCTATCTGATAGAATATTATCCTGAAATATGTTTTAATGCCTGAAAATATTTTATTGTTCACCTAACACATTTCTATGACACAAAAGTATAAATTAACATTTGATATTTTTCTATGATCTAAAAATGCTCAAATTTTCTTCTGAATCATTTATATTACAAATATCTTTGGTATATTATTGAATGAGATACTAAAATTATAATACATTTGGTGGGAAGTTTTAAAATTTATCTCATTGCAATAGAAAAAAACTTTTATCAATTATTTCATGTATCCTTGTATGACCATAAATATTAAAGTGGGTCCAACATTGATTTTATTCCAATTTTTAAAAAGTTGTTAGCATAAATGATTACATTCTCATAAATAAACAGATGGAAGAAGAGAAATTTTGCCACTATGTCCTTCAATGATTCTAGCTCCTTTGTTGGGTATCAGCATCTCACAGTGACTAACTAAAGTATCCACCAGACAATCAGGACATTCTTCAAACTCTTTACATACAAGAGTTGGAAATAATAAGAAAATAATAGGTATTTTAATTATATTTAACATAAATCTGCATTTGACATCATCAGCTCTTTGGTGCCACTTATATTAGAGCAATACACCATAGCATTATTTCAAACAAGTGAGGAATATCACATATATTTTATAAAGTAATAAAAAAAATGAGTACGATAAAAAATTCCTTGGAAAATGACAACTCCAAGGTCTTGGCCCACATTCTCAGGCACATTCGTTTCAAATAAGAGTATGCATGAGCCAGGTGCAGTGGTGCACACCTGTAATCCCAACAACTCAGGAGGCGGAGGCTGGAGGATCACCAGTTCAAGATCAGAGGCAGTCTGCATAATTTAGTGAAACCCTGTCTCAAGAAATAAGAAAATTGGCTTGGGTGCAGCTCAGTGGTATAGTATTTGCAAAACATGCAAGCACAAGGCCCTGGGTTCAACCCCCAGTACTGGAAAAAAAAAAGTATCCATGATGATTTGGGATCTCCAAACCAATTTCCTTTATAGTCTGTGACTCTTGAATATATCTCAGTGTCAGCATATCTCTGTATGAAGACTAAGTACCAACACAGTACAGTAGACACTTGAGATTAAAATCTTTTAGGGCCAGGTGTTATTTTTTAAGTAAGCATTTTAGGCCTACAGTTGTAGTTCAGTGGTAAAATGCTTGCCTACCTTGCACCTGAGTTCAATCTCCTTTATAACAAAAATAACAGTTAAACAAATAAGCATTTTTCAGGATTATAAGCACAATAAATGTGCATAAATTTTAACTGTACAAAAACTATATCTCAAAGATTTTACAAAGCAAATACATCTGTATATCCAACATGGAAATCAAGAAACAGAACATCAGCATCTCTGAAGCTGTATTGAGATCTCTTTCAGTCATGACCTCCACTCTCATATTCTAATCACTATTCTTGAATTATATGCAATAAATTATTATGTTTGGTTTTGAAAAGTACATAATTGGAATTATTCTGTGTATTATTTTAACTGATTGTTAACCAAAAATATCTTTGTGAGATTTATCTATATTTTAATTTATTTTGTCAATTCATTCTCACTCTTCCACAGCACGAATCTGTAAGCTACATCCCACAGGCCAAATATGACCCATTCCTTGTTTATTGAAAAAAAGTTCTATTGGAACATTGTCTTTTATGATCTTGTCTATAGCTGAATTAGTACAATAGTAGCATAATTGAATAACAGAGACATTTTAGCATACAAAGACTAAGATATTTACTATCTGTACCTTTTGAAGAAAATTTTTCTCACCTCTGCTTTCTGAAAATTCTCTGGTATTAATATGTTACAACTTATTTTTCTATTCCAGAAGACCGAAACATATGGCGTGTGAACAAAATCTAGCCTGTGGCCTGTTTTTGCATATGGCCTGTGAGCTAAGAATACTTTTTCAGATTTTACATTTTAAAAGGATCATTAAACAAAAAAGTTATTTTTTTTAAAAAAGAACATATAATAAATAATATACGTGTTTCACATAGTCTAAAATATTTACTATTTGAATGTTTGCTGAAAAGGTTTACTGATCTCTGATCCATTCTGATGTTAACCAATGTTTGAGTTTCTCCACATTTTGCTATTATGAATGGTAATGCTGCTATACATACCCTGGCCTATGCCTCTTGGTGAACATATCTACATATTCCTGTTGGATATATGTTGTTGTTGTTGTTAGGTGCCGTCGAGTCGGTATCCAACTCATAGTGACCCTCTGTACAACAGGGGAAACACTATTGTCAGTGCTTCTCTGCTGTTCATAGCGTTTTCAATAGCAGATTGATTTTTGGGAGGTGGTTGCCAGATCCTTCTCCCAGCCTGCAGCATCTGCGTTCCCAGGCGGTCTCCCATCCAGGTACTAACCAGGCCCGATCCTGCTTAGCTTCCAAGATCTGATGGGATCGGATGCCACAGGGCTATAGCTGCAGACTGTTGGATATATATTTCCAGTATAATTGTGGAGTCATTAAAAAATGGCTACATTCAGTTATCCAAAATGCTAGTACCAATTTATACTCCTGCCATTTATATATGATAACTCTAGTTGCTCTACCTGGTTTCCAATACTTGATGATGTACTAGCAAAGTCACATTGTGGGGTAACAGATATTATTCTGGCAAACTTTGAAAAAACAATATTTTACAAATTCCATTTATTAGTTGTTAGGTTACTTTAACATAATCACAGGCTGATCTAACTCAAGGCTGGATTGTTCCTTTGGAAATTCCATTTTATTCTGACCTATTCCTCTTCCTTTCAACTGAAAACATTGGGTCTACCTCTGTTGATGGATGCTGTCTGTATTCTCTGTTTCCTTAGCTCCATAAGATTGCTATAAATTTACTCAGTTCCAATTTTCTACTCTTTTTTAACAGAATTTCACAAATTGACATGTCTGTAGAAAGAAACAAATCCCAGATTACAGCCAATACTTCTGCTCTTTTCTCTGTCCTCTATTAATTGAAGCATTACATCATACCTCAACAATTGAAAAATGAAATAAATGAATAAACATTTTACACAATACATAGATATATCCAATATGTTAATTTAATGGCAATACAATTTAAATAATTAAATTTATATATGACATATATACATTGAGCTAGGGAGAAGGACCAGGCAACCCACTCCCAAAAACCAATGAGCCATTGAAAACCCTAAGAACAGCAGAGAAGCACAGACAAAAGTGTTTCATCTGTTGTACATAGGGTCACTATGACCCTATGGCTGTCATATAAACATACAAATTGAATGTTATATATGAATATGTAATACATGTGTATGTCATATTCAAGTTGACAGTTATTCTGAAAGTGTCTTAAAGTTAAATTGATACCCTGAGGTCAACATGCTATTGTGTGTGTGCATGTGTGTTTTGTTTCATTTCACCTAAGCACAAAGTATACTCTAAATCACTAAGTTTGTTTAATGATTGCAAAAGAGCACTAAGGTTCACAGTAGCTTTCACTTTTTTGGCTGTATTCCATTCTGAAAGCTTTTTGATTACTTTCTCCTAACCTCGGCCATTACAGATGTTTTAAATTTTAAATAGCATTTACTAGAGCATGTTTTCAAAAAGTTTGAAAATTTACACTTTTATGAGCAATCTTTACAACTATAGAGTTTTGGTTGCCCAAAATGATACAAATATTCCTTCATAAGTTGTCAAAATTAAATTAATGCATAGGCCAATTTATTATCAAAGAACCACAAAGGCTAAACAGTGAACAATGTCTAACTCTTGTGTTTACTTAAATATAAATAATTTCAAATGTAACAGTTTTGTGTTTTATAATGGCTATAATAAATTTGCCTGCAGCCACACCACTGTGGCATGATCCCTTCAGACCTCGGAAGCTAGGCAGGGTCTGACCTGGTTAGTACTTGGATGGGAGATCACCTGTGAACATCAGTCACTGTAGGCTTGGGAGAAGGACCTGGCAACTCAATCCCAAAAAGCAATCAGCCACTGAAAACCCTATGAATAGCAGAGAAGCACAACAAGTGTTTCTTCTATTGTATGTTTAGCAGAGAAGCACTATAATTCTGTTTCTGCTGTCACTATGACTTAGACACTGACTCAATGACACCTAACAACAACAACAACAACAACATAAGATAGTTAGCAGTGTTATTTAGTTTGGAATCAATATATATTAAAAGCAAATCCTTATTATGTTAACTGTATATTAATTTATGTAAGAATCACAATAATTGGGAATTCACTGTAAAGCCACTGGGATGTTGTTGTTAGGATACCTTGTCGTTGTTCTTAACTGGGATGGATACCCTGCACAAATTCCTAAATCTCTTTTATTTTTTTGCAGTACTCTTCCCCTGCATCTGTGTCTTTTCTTTCATGAGCTTGTATTTGTGACTTTCCACATATTCAAACAACCAGAAGTGTTTAAGAGTTTCATCAGCTCTTCTTGCCATCTAATTGGACCACCTGCAGACGGTGACTGAGTAATACTGAAGGATAAAAGACCATGTCTTATGCTTTAAAACTTGATAAGCTCTGAGGTGTCATTTACACTCTAGATATGGAAGTCAAAATCAGGCCCAGCCTCAGGCTATTCCTGAAATTGCATAATTTGTTGATTTCCTCTTCTTACCCGTCCTCCTTCTTCCAGTCTTTTGCTGGGTAACGTCATTGTGTGACAGCTCAGCATGGCCATGAGAAAAGACATGGAAATATCACCTTCATTTTGATTGTAAACTTCTTCCCAATAGAAATCCTTGATTTATAAGGGTGAAGCCAATGGGACAACTTTCTTATTCCATAGCTATGCTGTTTAAGCTTTCCTCCATAGGTAAATTGACTTTCTTCATGCAGAACAGACAGCTCTGCCCATCCTACATTCATCATCCCTCAGCCTTAACCTAAGGCATTCAGATAGTCTTGCAGATAGTGTTGCTTTCACTGGAATTTTCATAATAAATGAATATAGAATTTGATTCCCACTATTTAACAAGTAGATAGTAATTTTGTGTATATATTAAGATTTATTCTGAGTACTTTTAAACATACTTATAGCCACTGTAGAAACCCCAGAGGCAAAATGTTCATATATTGATACAAGTTTCTTCCTCCAGAACTTAAATACCACAGCAGATGGTAGCATATTTGAGGCATTTCAGAATTACTTTGTCTAAATATAATTACATTATAATCCTATTACAGAGGAAAAGGAGACATGAGGGCCATTTTTAAATTAAAGAATCATATTCAAACTAAATTGTTAGGTATAATAGTACAACTAGAGCAGATGGCTGGGTGGTATCATAACTTGAAGTTATTGTTTTAATATGAATAAATATTCTCTGTTTTAGGAGTGTAAAAATTTATAATTAAAAATAATGAAATGTTGACCTTTTCTATAATGTTCTATAATTAGAAATATTGTTTTTCTTGTTGTTTGTTTGTTTTTTGCAATACTGAGGGTTGATCCAAGGGCCTCATGCTTGCACACTATGCAAGTGCTGTACCACTGAGCTGCACCTCTAGCCCATTTTTTTTACTTTTTGAGACAGAGTTTTGCTAAATTACACAGGCAGCCTCTGGTCTCAAATCTGCAATCCTCCCACCTCTGCCTCTGGAGTCACTGGGATTACAGGCGTGTGGCACCATGTCTGGCAGAAAAGTTCTTTTATTAAATTTTTTTAAAAAACCTCAGATAAATTAATCCTGTAATTTCCCTGTTTCTTTAAAAATTTTTTCTCAAATTACATTATAATGTATTTCCATGTGTTTGCATAGGAAATATACCTCAAAGAACAATTTTATCTGTTATTTCATAACATTATCATTATTAGCTTTAGGCCTCTTGATGGTATACCTGTTTTCATCTCTTGGCACTGCTAAATATGGTCATGAAGAGGACAAAAAGTGTTGGATGTTCTGCATCTCAACTGTGAGCAATCATAAGAATACATGGAGAAACTACTAAAGCATGGGTTCCTGATTTGTGACCCCTAGAGATCCTTTAAAGAGGTATCATAAATATTTTTTGTTGTTAAGTGCTGTTGAGTAGAGTCTGACTCATTATGACTGTATGTATAATAGAATGAAACACTATCCCATTTTGTGCCATATACACATTTTTGAGCCCACTGTGTTTCATCTCATTTTAACTTTTGCCACATCAGCAAATGGAAGTCTCAGGGGCTTTATTCTATTTTGCATCATTAAGTCTACTCTTCTTTGAAGAGGAAACCCATCCTCAGTTGTCTTTTGAATTCCTTCCAACCTGGGGGGCTCATTGTCCAGCATTACATTTGACAGTGCTTCTCTACTAATTGTTGTTGTTGTTAGGCCATCCAGTTGGTATCCAACTCATACCGACCCTGCGAATACAACAGGTGAAACACTATTGTCAGTGCTTCCCTGCCATTCATAGGGTTTTCAATGCAGACTGACTTTTGGGAGTGGGTTGCCGGGTCCTTCTCCCATCTCTACTAGTTATAGGCTTTTTAATGGCTAATTATTTCAGGAGTGGCCTGCCAGATCTTTCTCCCTAGTCTGTCTTAGTGTAGAAACTGAGCTGAAACCTTTCCACCATAGTTGGCCCTGCTGTTATCTACAATACTGGTGGCATCACAGCAACATGCAAGCTCCCACAGCACGACAAGCTGACAGACACAAGGTGGATCATAAATACACACAATGTAAATTGTACATTGTAGGTCCAGGGTGGGTCTAGAGAATTTTTTTAAAACAATATTTCAGTCAAAATGCTGTCTGTGCCAGTACTATATATTTGGTACCATTCTTTAGATGAAGTTATTCCTTTGTTTTCCAATTCAAGAATAACTTGGGAGTGGGCATTTAGTTACATAATCTCATTTCATTTCTCTCTCTATATAATTCAGAATATAAGAATTCTGGATTGCTTTATTTTTTAAATTTGCTTTCAGTATTGGAATTATATTTGTGCAGTGGTGCATGCCTGTAATCCCAGTGTCGTGGGAAGGTGAGGCAGGAAGATCACAAGTTCTAGACCTTTAGTGAGATCTTGTCTCGAAAAACAAACAAAAAAAAATGGGCTAGAGGTGCAGCTCAGTGTACAGCACTTGCAAAGCATGCAAGCATAAAGCCCTGAGTTCAAACCCCAGTACTACAAAAAAAGAAAGAAAAAAGAAAGAAAGAAAGAAAGAAAGAGAGAGAGAGAAGAAAAAGAAAAAAAGAAATTTTATTTGCAAAATATTTTGAAATATAAATTCTAAGATTGGCCAAGGAACCAGAAGACTAGGTTCATCAAAGCATGTATCCAGGTGTCAACATGTTCATCAAAGTATCATGTATGGAAAAGTAAATAAAGTTCCAAAAAGAATCAATTTGAGAAGTGCCAACTCTTTTCATCCAGATTCCTATTACTGGAGTTCTGACCTTCCCACATCTGCCTTTTGTTTGATGTTTTGTCTATGCTTGATTGCTCGATAACTACCCATTAATTTTATACCATGTTGGGAAAAACAGGTAGAAAGTGAGTACAACAATGCTATTTGCATCCTCGTAAGAAATGTTTCCAATATATGGCTTGGAATTAATTGAATTTAAAACTGAAGGCTGATGCATTTCTAAGATTTGGTCACATGATGTCTTCCCTCTCCAGATTGTTTGAATCTATGATGAACTCTGGATTTCAGAGAACTCTTTTAATATATATTATGAAAGAGTTAAGTGCCTCAAATTTCAATACTTCACCACAAATATTTCAGAAGTTTTAGCAAGCCTTTTGTATGATTGTTAAACATTTTGGATGAACTTCCATATTCTTCATTGGGCCTATTAGTGGACTGAAATACTAGAAACTCCCTCTGTAATTATCTGTTTTATGAGATCTTGGACAAGGCACTTCTCTCAGCTTCACTTTCACTCATCTAAAATATAAAATGGACCAGATCATTGGTGTTACCCCTCTCTTTCAGCTCAAAAACCTAACTATCCCCCAAAGCAATACTTTGTGCCACATTTCTTATGCAATTTTCTTTTGGAGGTGGCAAGTAGACGTAACTCTCGATCCCCAAGAAAGAAGAAATATGAGGGTAAAATTAGGTTTCCACATATTTTCATGAAGAAAACTGTATTAAAATTATTTATAGGACTTAAACTACCTCCTCAGGCCAATTTTCTAATCCCATATGTAATGTTTAGGTTCTTTATAAACCTGTATTGCTTAATTACTTACGCCCTTAGAGAAATCATACCACTGCTCATGGCAGTTTAATTGACATTAGAGAGTGGTGTTACTTGATAGGTTTAAAACATTATCAAACTCCAAATTTCTTTAATAGGCATTGCAGTCTGAATTCCTAATTTGAATCTTCAGAGAGGTATCATAAAGGCACAAAATATAAATTAATCAGTGCTTAGCAACAAATGCCTCTCAGAAGATAGAGTTTGAAACAAGATCTGAAAGAACTAGCTCAAGTTATTCTACTCCTAATTTTAATAACAGACAAAAACTTGGCTTTGCTTATGCTTCCGTAGAAAACCTTTAACTTTAAAAGGAGCAGAACTTTGCCATACAGGGCCCCTGGCCAGCCATTTAATACTTTGGTCTGTTGTTCTGCATCCAAGCTTGTCACTTCATCAGAGCTAAAGCATCTCTCTTAAATCTGGAGAACAGCTTTCTAGGCAGAGTGGGAACAGAGCTCTTTGGCCTCTTCCCATATTTCCCTCTGAATTGTCAAAGGAGTATGTCAACATGGTGGGCTGTCACTTTGGAAAGGATTTTCAAGTCCCACTAGGCTCAACTTGTCTTTGAGGTTCACCAACTCTACAGCTTGCTTTATTCAATAAAGAAGAAAATGACTCACTGGTTAATGTCTCTTATCTTTGATATTAGAACTTGCCATTCCAACAGCTGTTAGCCTTTAACAGCTTTGCATCTCACTTGGTCCAAGACAAGTAGAGATATTTAAAAGGACAATCTTTATCTTTTGAACACTGTAACATCATTTAAATGTAATCTAAAATGATATATTTAAACCTTTGTTCATATTAACCAATAGCGCTCCTTTTTAATCCAGACTCCTAATTTTAGTAATGAGGGGAAGTTGTTAAATTTTCAGATTAAAAAAAGCGAGGATGAAGAGGATATATCAGTCCAAGGGTCTATTTCAGTCTCCTGGTTGAAATCAACAATAAGAGATCTAGAACAACCATGATGTATTACACTGACAGACTTCAAAATTAATTGCATAGGTAGCATGATGAAGGTACAGTGATAAAAAAAAAAAAGAGCACTTACTGAGCCTCAAGTTTAATGTAAAATAAGAGCATAATGCAAATGTACATTAACACATTGTAATGTGCAGGCATTAAGCAGCTTTGGCTAATCTGCCAAACACCTGAAGAAAACAAAATTGAAAAGATATTCAGACAGGAATTGGAAAGATCCCACTAATCACAGGCTCAAAGGTGAAAAGGTATAAACTGTTTCAAAGACTGGTTTGAGAAAAGAGCCCTAGGGCACTCTGCTTGCACAGGGCTGTTCAGAGAATTATTTCCCCAGGATTCATTTCCACATGCTCAGCCTGCAAGGCACTCAGAGGCCACTCTGCAGCCTTGGTTCAAAAAGGGCTGGGCACAGCTCTTGTCACGGTAGATCTTGGTGTCAACCTGATGATGCTCATTTTTCAAGCATTCAGAACGTATGAGTTGTGGGGTCATGGAAGCTTCCACTGAGATTTAAAAGGAAAGCGTGGGAAGCCAGGCAGTATATAACTGGGTTGGAGTCTATATAACCAGTTCCTCATAGGGTGATATGTCAGGTCCAGATCCACTCATGATGGGTAGACAGAGTTCCCACATGAGGAAGAGTATCTTTAATAAAGATGTTGGAAGGAAAATCCACCGAAAGGGGAGGAGTACTCCTAGCCTTGGAGGGAAAGTCTGCCGAGAGGGGAATAGTACCTCCAAAAAGGTCTCTTCATGGAAAATGACTTGGAACCCCATCTTTTCTTAAATTTTAATTGGTCATTATTGTAGATTTCCAGAAATATTAATGAAAAATAATCTTCTGGCTCTGTGGGCTATGCTAATTCAGACTGGGAGTTAACAAGCCTCAGGCTTTCTTGAAGGGAAATCCCTGAATGACTTCCAACAGGGTAAACTCCTTAAGCAAAAGCCTTTGTACCAGACAGCTCTACAGTAAGCAGAAAGCACCCATTCTTCATAACAACAGATTCAATGGGGTGACACACAGGTAGCAGTTAACCGCCCTAAATTCCTGCATAAAGATTGAGAATAGTCAATTGTTACAAGTGCTCAGGTCATCTTGGTTTATTTCTTTAAAATAATCACACTTTGTCTCTGAGTTCCTCTTCTACTTTGATTGATTACCACCTGCCACTCATGTGACAATTGATCAGGTGATTCCATCAATGCAACCAACTTCCTTGTCTTCTTCTGACCTTTCATAAGAATTCATGAATGGTAATTCTGTATAAAAAGGCTGGATAATCTGGAAATAAATGGAACAAGATCACACTGCCTCCAAGCTGCTGTGTTTGTTACCCACTGCGGACTCCTCATCTGCCTTTGGGGAACCCTGGATTCTATCTAGGCTGCAGCTGGTCTGCGTCAGTGATAGAAGTGTGGAGCTGTGAGTGAGGTAGAGACTTCAATGGAGTCCTCAGAAGTTAGATATGGAATACCTGCCAAGGGAAGCTGCACGCAGTAAGCAGAACCAGCCTGAGAGAGTGGCCATGTCGGCTGTAGCCAGCAAGGTCATAGGGGTAGGCAGAGCTCGCATTATACCACTGTGTACTCCCATTGCCAGTCATGGAGCTATAGGATTCAATGTTTTCCTTGCTGGATTTCAGTCTTGCATTGGTCTGCTTCCTCCTTATTTTCTTTGCATCCCTTCTGGAATGGGATTGCTTCCCCAGTGTCATTGTATCTTAGAAGTATGCAATTTATTCTTTTAGTTTTTTTAGAGGTCTCACAGCTGTGTTTACCTTGAGTTTCTTTCTTTATTTTTTAATATATTTTTTCAATACTTTATGAATAGCACTTTATGAATAGTTTTTGCACATGCACTACCACTGAGCTGCACCTCTAGCCTCTTTTATTTTTTATATTGAGATAGGGTCTCACTAAGTTATACAGGCTGCCTATGTCCTCAAACCTGGAATCCTCCTGCCTTTGCCTCTCAAGTTGCTTTGGATTACAGGTATGTTCCACTGCACTAGGCTTATGTTGAGTTTCAAAGGAGACTTTGGACTCGGGTTTTTCAGTTGTTACAGTTTAAGATTTTGAAGTCCCTTGAAGATGGAATATGAGCATTCTTCCATGAGATGGACATAAACCTTTGGGAGCCAGAGGTGGAATGCTATCACAGATCTGAAATGTTCCCCCTAACAACTCATTTGTTAAAGACTTCGTTCTCAGCTTAGCACTATTTAGAGATGGTAGAACCTTTAAGAGATGCTACCTAGTGGAAAAGTTAGGTCACAGGGGGCATGTCTTTGAAGGATATATTGGGCCCCTGGTCCCCTTGTGTTTCTCTTTGTTTTTTGGCCAATATTAGGTGAGCAGTTTTGCCTCAACTCTTCCCTCTCATGATGTTCTGCCTGACCACAGACCTAAAAGTAACAGAGGCAACTGATCATTGACTGAGATCTTTAAAGCCATGAACCAAAATAAATCTTTTCCCTTATTAAGTTGATTATCTCAAGTATTTTGTTATAGTAATAGAAAACTAACTACAAAACTGTCAAGGAATTATGATTGTATAGAAGAGATAAAAGCTTCCTCATCAAATAAATAGCTATTCATTAATGGAAGGGTTCAAGTAGAAATGTTATGAATAATTCTCATAATGTCTACTTTATATTTTAATTAGAAAATAGAACTTCTTTTCTTCTGCCTGCACTTGAAATCTATATTTCCATAACTTGAATGTGAATTTTTAAGAATAGAATCTAACCTTTTTTATTTCTCCTGCAGTTGGAAGCTTCCCTTTGAAATAGTGCCACCAACCAGTGTTTCTTCAATCCTTTATAAAAGTACATAATTTCCTTAATAAATGTGGTAACCATTTATAATAAAGGAAGATGACATAACCAACAGAGAAAATAAACAATTTTAAATGAATGGATCAACACCATTTATCCTAAACCTTGTATTATAGAGCTTAATTTAAAACTTTATTGCTGATGATTTACTTAAAAATTGACAATGAGAATTAAAGTTTCTTTTTATTTTAATCTGATAAATTTCATTTTAAAAATCCTTCTGTTTTATAAGGCTTTACTTTTATTTTTCCCAGTAGTGCAGATTTCCAGTGTGGAATATTTTCTTACAAATTTTAATTAAGCTAAAACATATGTAACTAATAATACACATAATTTATTTTCATGTTTTGTACAGTAAAAGTTCTTTTTCTTATTTATACATAATCAAAAGTGAAAAAATTCAGGGAGAAAATAAGCAAAAGTTTAAAACTCTTATTATTTAAAAGTAAGCTTCAGACTACATTTTAAAATGAGCTTCAAATGCTATCTTATTGCTAGATTTACACCTCAGAATAGTTTCTACTTAGTCAATCTTTATGTGGTGTTTCATATTTCCTGCTTTTAAAAAATGTTCCTTGGAGGATATTGGTACATTACCTTTGCGCAATACCGCTAGAAGTATGTTTAAAGAGAATGAAGGAAAGGACTCTGGCAGGTTAATGTACTTACATTTCAGTGTTAGAAATGCAGGTTCAAATTTCAAGCTATCTGGTGGCAGGAGATCATTTATCCACTTTACAAAAATAGTAGAAAATTGATAGTTCAGTGTTAGGTGAATGCCACTATTATAAAACACAAAAGAGACATACATATTTTTCAGAATAAATCCTTCATGTGGTTCTTTTCAAATCATGCTGCAATGTTACTTATGTTGAATGAATTTTCTCACATTTTACACTCTTTTTTTCTCTAGTGATAAATTTTGACGTTTCCCTGAAGATTTCCCTGTGTAGTTCACAACTATTTTAAACATACATAATTGGATGATTTTGCATGACTTTCTCTGGGGAGATAAAAATGAAACATCTATTCAGTCCAGGTAGAGAGGAACAAACTAACCAAAGGAAGGATCCAATCAAGTCCAACTGAGCAAAGAAAAGAGTTTATTTGGGTTATTTACAGGAACATGGGCAACTCAGAGGCAGCTTCACAGGCAGCTCTATCCCCAAGAAGAATCCCTCCAAGGAGTGCCAATTTTAGTTAATTTTAATCTCTTACATTAGCATCACACTCCGCCAGGGAAGAAAGGTGTGATGATCTGGATCTCAAGGGAGGGTCATGTTATTGTCTCCTGAGATCTCTGACCCTCTGCATTCTACCCAAGATGGATTATTTTTCTTTGGTACTTGAGGGTTGAACCTAGAGCCTCACATATACTTTGTAAGTGCTCTACCAATAGGCTGATCCTCCAGCCTGTGTTAATTTTTTATTTTGAGTCAGGGTCTTGCTAAATTATGCAGGCATCCTATGGCATTGAACTACTTGTCCTCCTGCTTTGTCTCCAAGTTGCTGGGATCATAGACTTGCACCCACGATGCCTGGCTCCCAGAGTGATTGCTAATTGTTCCATTATTCCGTTACCATAGGTCTAGCTATCTGTATAGTTATGTTTATTTTATTGCCATGATTGTGGGCCAAGGTATCCTATAAGTCATCACAGTTGCTCTGCTTCAAGATGGCAATGGTCATGTCCAGGCTGGAGGATACAGCTACAGTATAGATGAAATAAAGAAGACTCACTTTGTGTCTATGTTTCTAATAGTCCTGTTAAAGCATAGTGAATTTCACTGATTTCCATACATATTACAGCCTTGATGCACATGAATTTCTCTTATCAAGGAATGTCAAAAATTTTTATTTGCATTAATTATGCCATCCAAATATATTCTGATTGTTTCCAGTTGAATACTTTCCTATAAGTTACTTTCTTATAGGAACTTATTTCTTATTTCTTATATCTTAACCAGTGCTATGTAGAATGGTGCAAAAAAAGTACTATTGAAAATATTCTACAAAGAAGAATAAATTAAACTGTATTATTGTGGTGTTGTTGTTAGGTGCCATCCAGTCAGTATCTGACTCACAGCAACCCTATATACAACAGATGAAACACTATTGCCATGCTTCTCTCCTATTCATAAGGTTTTCAATGGCTGATCGTTTTTTGACGGGAATAAGTTTCCAGGTCCTTCTCCCAAGCCTGCAGCACCTGGTGTTCCCAGGCAGTTTCCCCTCCAAGTACTAACCAGGTCCAACCCTGCTTAGCTTCTGAGATCTGATGGGATCTGAGGTCACAGTGGCATGGCTGAAGGCAAACTGTGTATTAGGTTTTTTAAATGTTAATTTTAGATGATACTAGAAATGTTTATTCTGATTATATAACTTTTTCTATTAATCTTAAATTTCAAATTTAAATTGTAAATTGTAAATCCTAAATAAATTCATAGAAGAAGACAAATCTCTAAAGTTGTGTCAACTATCTGCACTAAGGTCTGAAAAGGAACATAAGAAGCATTAACAGAACTTATAGTCAAGTTTCAGAGGATAATGCAACATTTTTGTTAAGAAAAATAGAGACACAAGAGGACATAGAAGGTATTTTCCCTACTCTAATTAAAAATACAGAAAAAATAAAGTGTCAAACACGCATCAGAAATGGAGGTTATTATCAAAAGATCAGAACACCTCAAAAATGTGAACATCAAGCTACTGAGTGATTCTCCTGATGAAAGACGGTTAGATGTTTCTAAATGGAACTGGGGCTTAGCTCAGTTGGTAGAGTGCTGCTCCACACTTTCTAAGGATCTGGGTTCAATCCACAGCACAGCAAAAATTAGAGAAGGATCCTGAAACAACCAGCCAAGAACCCTGTGAGGGTCACCATGAGTTGGACCAGACTCGACAGTGCCACCACCACTGACAACAACCAATTGAATACAAAAATGATCATATGACTTGTTTTAGCAAGGAAAAGTGTCAACAGAATGTGTCACATCCAGTTTAAAGACACAAAAACATCATGTTGTTTACTCCAGCTCTGAAAGTGTCTATTGTAGTGAAATGTTCTTCTTCCAAATAGTAACTTTTCTAATAATTCAGACTATAGAATTAACCATTGCAAGTTCTAATCTGAGATATTTTCCCTCTATATGCAAATCTTAATTTTTTTTCTTCTTTTGATCTTCCTGTTTTGGTGCTTCAGAGCCCATGCAGTTGGATCCTCACAAAAGACCACCAAAATTTAGAGCCACTGACCTTAGTAGAGTTAAAACCAGAATCCTTAAAATATACATGTTCATGTTCACTTTATTTCCTATAAGATTGTCCTCCTTTTTTCATTCCCAGTGGTAGTTCCCTTCCAACCATGTAACATGCTTGGTCATTACAAATTATCCTTGCCAAACTGAAGTGAAGCATTGTTTCCCTGCTGTGAGAAGAGGATAGAGGAATAAGGTAAGGGTTGCAGAGTACTTAGGAAACCAGATTTGAGTAAGATAGTTAAGATAATTTAATCTCCTTTTAGATGAAAGTGTTTTGATGGGTCCCCAAAATTTATTGTTTGCCTCACTTTCTCCATTTCTAAAGATTAGAAATCTGAGTGTCATAGTGAAAGAGTTTTTACAAAAATCACAAAACCAATCATTGGCCATAGTTTCTAAGTCTAGTATTCTTTCCATGACTGGAAATATGTTTGGATTTGTCACTATATAGAAAGTTTTAATGTCCTAAAAAGAATTCCCAAAGCTTTTGAAACTCTGACTCTTCCTTCTTACCAGCCTAGGATTTTCCACGTAGGTGCTTTACCTTTAGACTAAACCAAGAAAATAAAGGTAAATCTCTTTAGAAAGGAGAAAGAAAGTAATCTTCCCGAACTCAAGATTTATTTTCAAGTGAAGTTAGGTTAATTTACAGTGATTATTTTCAGTTTGGATGACATAAAACTATGTAGTATTCCAAACTATCATATTTAAATGAGTGTGATGGTTAATCTTGATTATCAACTTGATTGGATTGAGAGATGTCTAAAATACAGGAAACCACACCTCTGGTTGTGTCTGAGAGAACACCTCTAGGAAGGATTAAAGGAGAATGCCCATTTGCATAGGCATTCTTTCTCTCTGTTTCCTGGCCACCAAGAGGTAAACTGCTTTGCTCCACCATACTGTCCCCACCATGAAGGAATGAAACTTTTGAAAACATAAGTCAAAATGCATCCTTCCTCTTTTAAGTTGTTTATGTGAGATATTTGTCACAGCAAGGAAAAATGTGACTAGCACAGGAGAGTGAGGGCAGAGCTGTAACTTTACATGGTGATGTTTAGAAATGCTTGGAAGTAGTTTGTGGAGGGAATTAGAAGTTTGGAGATGTAGCTTAGAGACTCCCTCTTATCCTATTAGCGTTGTTTATTAGACAATTCTGGTAGAAGCTAATATGACCATAATTCTGATAGAAATTTGGACAGTAAGGACTGTGATTATGAGACTTCAGATGGGAATGACTCTACTGCAGATCAGACTAGAGGTCACTTATGGTACATTCTGACAAACAATTGTGTATTTTGTCCATGTCTAGCGAGATTACGAGAGGCAGAGGTAAAAGACTAATTGACAAAGGAAATGCAAGGCAGCTGAGCATTCAGGCTGTGGCATGGTTTTTACTGGCTGATTTTAGTCATATGTATAGTGAATATCAAGAGAAAAATAGAAAGGAAATAGTTGAAAAACTGCATTCTGGTCAGGAAAATCCTGCAAAGTTAGCTCTAAGAAATTAATGGTTTCTGAAGACATCAGCTCCGTTAAAAAGAATCCATGTACTTTATATCATAATAATAAGAAAGATACCTTGAGGGCTTCTTACAGATTGATTGGGCCCCATCCATTGCAGGTTCAAGAGTATAAAGTAACTAATTTGAAAGACTTTGCTTTGAGAAAAGAACTACAAGACATCCTACATCCACAGAACTGCCTAGGGAAATGTTTCCCCACATTCAATCTTATCGGCACTCATCTATGCTACATCTATGAGCCAAGTGGTCCTGGCTACTGCTCAAGCTAACAGTAGACCTTAGCATCATCCACACAATGTTGGTTTTGCAGACATGCAGAATTAAGAGCTACAGTCCTGGAAGCTTCCAATTAAATTTCAAAGGAAACTCTTGGAGGCCAGGAAAAGTATACCAGGTAGGATCCTTATAGGCAGAGCTTAAAGGGCAATGTTTGAAGCTACAGGAGTTAAGCTGAAGGCATAATAACCTCAGGAAGTCACAGATGCCAGAAATGTGGAACATCCACTAAGGAAATCTACAGTGATCAGACCCAGCCCAATAGAGAGGCCAAATGGATTGCAACAGGCAAGAGCATAGGTGTAGAACTTCCTACAGAACTTGGGAGCTCACATGTCACCATGAGCTCTAGGTGCCAGATATGGAGCTCTATGATTTCATATGTGCCCTATTGAGTTTCAGTCTTACTTTGGTCTGGTTCTTCCTTTCTATGTTCCCATTCCTCCCTTTTGTAATGGGAAAGTTTATTCTGTGCTATTGTTATATGTGAAGTATGTAACTTGCTTTTCAAATTTGACAGGAGCTCACAGTTAAGACTTTGCTATTAGTCACAGAAGACATTTTGGACTTGAACATTTGAACAATGTTGGAAATGTTAGACTCTAAGGACACCTGGACATAGACTCCATGCATTTTATATACTGAGCCCTTTATGGACCAGGGTGAAATGCTATGGTATAAGAGTTGTACATGGGTGTCAAGTCAATAAGAGATAGATATGTGATAGTTAATCTTCATTGTGAATTTGATTTTATTGAGAGATGCTTAATAGAGTAGTAAAGTGCATTTTTGGGTGTATCTGTGAGGGTGTTGCTAGGAAGAATCAACTAAAGAGGGATGACCTATTGTGATTGTAAGCAGCACCATCTAATAGGCTGCAGACCAAAATGGAATAAGCAGGGGAAAAGGAGAAAGCCACTAGCACAGATGTTCTGTCACTCTGCTTCCTAGCCATGAAGAGGTGAGCAGTTTTGCTTCAACATATCCTTCCACCCATGAACTGAACCTCTGACACCACGTGTCAAAATAAATCTTTCCTTTTATGTTGTTTTCTCAAGTATTTTTTCAGTCATGAAAAACCTAACATGGGATAAGGAAAAAAAAAATCATAAATACTGTTATGGTTTAAATCTGAAATGTCCCCCAAAGGTCTTACATTTTGTCCACAGTCACATGTAAGCTAACTAACATACAGAATTGGAGAGTGGGGTCATTGCTCTGCAGAAATCTAACCAAGTGTTCCTTGGGATGTTGGAACTTATTTGTGGGAGGATTTTGGAAGGATTTGGAGATGAGGCCAAGAGGAGCCCTTTGAGTGCTGTGAGCAGAGGTAGAGGGTCAGTTCTGGTGAGAGTTCAAATAGGAAAGGTGGTGCTCATAGGGTTTCAGAGGGAAATGAGGACACAGTTGGGAATTGATCTAGAGACCATTCATGCTACATTCTGGCAAAGAATTTGTCTGCAGTTTGCCCATGTTCTAAAGATGTGAGTGAGGTTAACTTCAAAAGTAATGGACTAATTAATTTGGCTGAGGAAATGACAAAAATAGCATGATATTCAGGTTGTGTTTTGGTTATTACTGGATGCTATTAATCAGATTTTCTTGCAGCTGCACCACTGTGGCATCTGATCCTGTCAGATCTCGGAAGCTAAGCAGTCAGGCTGGTTAGTACTTTGAAGGGAGACCACCTGCGAATATCAGGTACTGTAGGCTTGGGAAAAGGAACTGGCAACCCACTCCCAAAACACAATCACCCATTGAAGACCCTATGAATTCCAGAGAAGCACTAACAATACTGTTTTGCCTGTTGTATGTAGGGTCACTGTGAGTCAGATACCTACTCAACAATACCTAACTACAACAACATTAATCAGATTTATGATTTAAAAAGGGAGTGAAAAGCATAGAAAAAAGATTTGAAAAACAAGCAGTTTGGTAAGAAAAAAAAGCCCTCCGTTTAAAGTTGCAGACAAAGCAAGTTCCTACAATGAGGCTGTAGTTGTTAAAGGAATAGGTGTCACTAAACAAAAGCCAAGCACTTTGAGCTAGAACAACAGTATAAATGTCCTGGAAGCAAAGCAAGAGCTTGCAGGACCTCTCTCATCTCAGGCTCCAGGGTGTGAAATTGGAAGTTGATTTAAAAGATTTCCTTTGAGAAGAGAGTGTCTGAGGAACAAGTGTCTCCTGGGTGCTCTACTGGAATAGGGCCTCCTAAAAGAAGTGTTTTCCCAACCCTGATATATAGAGGCCATTGTTTACAGCCATGATCCAATGGGCCAGCCACAACTCAAATGGACAACACGCATTGGCATTAACCACATGGTACTCTTTTCCAGGAAGCAGAATAGGATGATGGTGACTACCACCAAGGTTCCAGACACTATCCCATGAGGCCAAATAATGTATACCAGGGTCATATTCCCAATAGAGATTTCCTGAAGGACTGGTATGTGAAGCTTGAGGTGGATCCTATGCTTCAATTGAGAACTTAGGATGTTGGACATAAAAGCAACATGAAATGTCTGCCAAGGAAAGCTACTGACAATGAAGGCAGCCAGCCTAAAGTAGGCCATGTATGTTATAAATACCAAGGCCATAGGAACAGAGCTGCCCAAGCCTATTGAAGCCCAAATGATGCCACGATATGTGCCAGATGCCAGGCATTGAGCTATAGGGTTTGTGTGCTTTGCTGTATTTCAGTCTTGTTTTGGATGAATCTTTCCTTTCTGTCACTCCATTCTTCCCTTTTGGAGTGAGAATGCTTAATCTGTGATATTGTATGCTGGAAGTAGGTAACTTGGTTTTTTGTTTGTTTGTTTCACAAAGATTTATAACTAAGAGTTTTCCTTGAATCTCAGGCAAGATTTTGGACTTAGATTTTTTAACAAGGTTGAAACTTTTAAGAGTTGGGAGACTTGAAGTTGAGGTAATTGCATTTTTCATTTTGAAGATAGCCATGAGCATTTAGAGGTGAGGGATAGAGTATTTTGGTTTGGAAGCTAAAATACCCGTCAAAGGTCTTGTGTTTAAATACTTGGTCCCTTAGTGGTGGTGGTGTTTATGGAGGCTTTAGAGCTTTGGTAGTGGGACCTAGGTCACAGAAGTAGGTCCCTGGGGACAGGCTTTTGGAGGTTTTACCAGGAACCCCAGTTTTGGTAAGCATTCTCTGTTTCCTGAAGCTATGAGCCAGCCACTATATCTTTCTGTCCCTATGGACTAAAATCCTCTAAACCATGAGTTAAAATAAATCTTTCCTTCCCTAAATTGTTTCAGTGGGGTATTTGGCCACAGTGATGTACAAGCTAACACACATATCGAATATGAAATAATGATGGCAGTAAATATGAAAAGACTAATAAATAAACAAAAATATTAGATCCTGGGTTTGGAGAAGATCCTTGAGATACTAGGACTTGTTTTTATTAATTCATCTTCTTTCCATGTTAATTCTTTTTTTCCTAGTTATTTTCCTTTTTCATCCTACCATACAAAGCCCCATTGTACACAATGTAAATATAGGATACACATGAAACCCTATAAGGACTTTGATGAAATGTAGAGAAAATCATGAATATAAATAAAAAAGCAAGTTAGTTTTTAAAATATTATGCCAGCTTTGAAATTACCAGAAGCCATATATATATATATATATATATATATATATATATATATATATGAGTGTTGCTCTCTTAAAATCTTGAACACTACTTCTAGAAATGTGTACCATTAAAATTGTCTTCAGAGCATAAAATTCTATTTTTGCAATGTTCATCTTTATGACTCTTGGAGTACAATTTGATTTCATGTTATTGTTTCAGCTCTCACATGCTTTACTAGAAGAAAACCCAACACCTTTCTCTTGAAATTCCCACCACTCTCTATTTGAGATAAAGGACTTCAATAAGAGCTAACAGTCCAAAATAAAAAGCTTTAATTCCAACTTGTAGGACCAAGAAGGAGACCATTCATTTTATCTGATTGTTCTGTGACCTGCTTCCTCCACACTACATTGAAACTGGCATTTCATACAACTCCATTACTTAGGTGAAGCCAATCTAGCCCAGATCCATATACAGAATAGTTCTCTGACAGTGAATAACTTTATTCCCTCGTCTAAACATGGGCAAAGATGTTCCATGTTTGTGCTTTCAGTTATTAGCATTGACAAATTCATATACCTTAAAAATCCTTAACCTCCAGAATTTATTTTTTGGAGGGTTGCACACGATGTTTGCCAAGATTTAAGAAAATATAGTGCTATATCTGCTTTCTATAGACAAGAGGCTCTCTCTGAAATAACTATAATAAGATATGAATAAAATTGAAATAGCATATTATTCAAGCCTCTACAAAATATGTTTCTCTGCTACTCATAGGGTTTTCAATGGCTAATTATTTGGGGAGTAGGTTAGCCATGTCCTTCTTCCTAGTCTGTCTTAGTCTAGAAGCTCAGCCAAATGCTGTTCACTATGGATGACCCTGCTGGTATCTGTAATATTGGTGGCATAGCTTTCAGCATCACAGCAACACACAAGAACGAACAGTATGGCAAACTGATGGCTGTAAAAGCTGGGCATTGAATAAGGGAGACAGGAGAAGAATTGATGCTTTTGAATTATGGTGCTTGAGACAAATATTGAATATACCATGGAGTATCAACAGAACCAACAAACCTGTCCTAGAAGAAGTAACACCAGAGTGCTCCTTGGAAGCAAGAATGGCTAGACTGAGTCTGACATATTTTGACCATGTCATGAGGGATCATTCCCTGGAGAAGGACCTTATGTTTGGGAGAATGTCAGGTCAATGAAAAAAAGGAAGACTCTCAACTAGATGGATAGACATATTGGCTGCAACACTGAGCTTAAACGTAAAAAAGACCGTGTGTCTGGCACAGAATCAGGGAGTGTTTCATTCTGTTTTACATAGGGTCACTATGAGTTAGACTTGATTCAACAGCACCTAACAACAACAAAAACTAGAAAACGTATTTCTTCTTTATAGCATAAAAATGCATCTTTCTTTGCAGTCTACTACAAATTTAATAGAAGTAAAAGTGACATGTGTATGCCAACTTTCATTGTGAAATATATTTTAGAAAATAAAATGATGTGGTGGCAAATGTGAAAGCCACAAATTTGGAAGGACTTCATCAAACTTGGCATCAACTTTAAAAGGAACTAAAAAGGAAATTCAGAACACAATCTGAAGTGCCAGAAAGTTACTATCCAATATAATAGATGAGAAGCAGTTTGTTAATATTATGGTTTACTTCCCACACACACCCAAGGGAGCTAACTTTAAGAACTCAAAGATCATATGTGATAGGGGAAACATAAATTTCACATCACCTTTAGTACTCAGGAATGACCTATTTTCAGAGATTTCATTTTGATTTTTTTTTTTTTTGGCATTTTAACAGGCCAGAGATCATTTCAATTTTTGATATTAACCAAAATTTCTTCAGAAACAAGTATATTAAATAAAAGAGATGTTTAAGCTGCATAGTGTTTATTTGTGTCTCAACATCTTTAATTCAAATAAAGAAATGAATGACAAAGATTTGTGGAATATTTTTAGGCTTGGCTCCTACCTTATTTCCTTTTATGAAGAATTGTAGTTCATAGTCAGTCCTTATAAAAATAAACAAATTTATCAAAAACCAGAATGCTTAAGACCTCAAGAGCAAGAAAAATTCATTCACTGGGTTAATTTTGGAAGAATTTTTTAAATAATAAGTAAACAGACTTTAAAATACATATTTAAAAATGTGAAAATGTGACCTTCAGGTAAGTCTAAAATGAATAATTATTAAAGATTCCCTTGAATTGAGTAATTCATGAAGTTACCTCTGATGATAAGGCTACTTAAAAGTAGGAATCAAGAACCAGGAGTTCATACTACTCAGTCAAAGAATTGAATGAAATGAATTTGTTAATAGATATAAATCTGGTTAATATTCTACAAAACCATAAAACTGTAACACTTGGAGTTATTTTTCTACTAGACAAAAGTCTAAAATTACATATATACACATGTTTGTATATATATATATATATATATCAGATATACATTCTAGCTAACAACTGTCAGAGATCTAAACAAATATTAACTACTAAAGTCAAGCATCGGTACTTTCTCCTTTGTAATTAAATAAGTTTGGGTAAGTCAATTTAACAAAAAGACCCAGAAACTAAGAATGGAACTTATTCCATTCCATTCCAAACTTGAATGGAAGAAATGTCATCCACCTATGCTAGTTAAAATTTATATATTTTTCTTA
The DNA here is from genome assembly GCA_007922755.1 of Pedetes capensis. Taxonomy (NCBI): domain Eukaryota; kingdom Metazoa; phylum Chordata; class Mammalia; order Rodentia; family Pedetidae; genus Pedetes; species Pedetes capensis. The sequence continues at coordinate 19,583 of VMDO01008363.1, read as the reverse complement.
ACAACAACAACAACAAAGACACAGAGTTCTGCACAGAACAATTAACATAAGACTAGTAGCTTAATTTGAGATTCTTTCTCTTCAAAACTCACCTAAGATATTAAGAAAGAATAAGAATACTTTTTATAGTTACAGGTACATCAATTTTTTAAGAAGACATTAACAAACAGCATTCTATTTAGAATAACACATTTAAGCACTGAAAACAAAAGAAGATTCAAATCAGATAGATATAGATGGCTTTATTTTTTTTTAATGTGTGTTCCTCAGGAAAGCTTTTTTCTTCTTTAATTGTAGAAGTGTCCCTTAGAGGTCTGTCCCCAAAAGGAAAATCGCTTAATGTGAACCTGGCACATCAGGATATGAGACTCGGGATCTGTGGATAAGAAATTCATGGCTTTAATTTGGTGGTTCCATGTCAGGAAATAGATTTTCCCTCTATATTCTTGTTTTCATTCCAATAAAGGACTATTTTAAATAATTACAATACCAGCCTCAGCATAAGGGTAGGGCCAGGCAGCCAGTCATGACCATACGTGGGTATGTGAGGTAGGTGTATTTTAAAATATGCAATAATTTATTTGATTATTTTTAAATAATTGCTAAGTAAGTCCTTTAAGAGATTATTTTCCCCAGTGAGATTTATAAAATGTTATCAGTATTTTATCCCTAGGATAAAGTATCCCCTTATCCACAGTATCATCCAAATATTTATGAGAGCAATGAAAATTTTAAAGTTCAGGAATCTAAAAATCATCATTAAAATAATTATTTAGTAAAGGAAAAAATCTGTACAAATTACCAACATTACCACCTAGTTGAAATAAACTTACATCAAAATAATTTTTAAAATTTTATTTGAGGAATATATCTTAAGGATTTCAACAGCATCACATTATATGTTTACAAGAAAATGTTGATATAAAACTTTGGAAGGGAAAATTTTATGGTCATTTATGTTCAGAAAGCATTTATTACTCAAACAACTATAATTTAGTTATATGGATTAATAATCTTATTAAGAAGAAGAGACTTTGATTTTGCCACTTGAGTTCACCTTTTATAAGAATCCTAAGAGTGTTGTGTTCTATGAAAAAATTTCTGCTTAACATGTATTTTAACATTAGGAAGCTCATCTGACCAACGTCACAAATAGATGAAAATTCTGCTGGCAATTCATAGGAAAACAGAGTAAAATAGTCAATGATGAATAGTTTTCTTTTCAAATCAAGTACTCATAAAAATTAGTTTTAAGGTAACATTTTTAAAAGAAAATGAAGAATATCTCAAAAATGAAAACAATCAGTATTAACATTTTCACGTAAATATGCTACTAATATTTTTCAACATAAGCAAATGTAATCCCATGCATTTCACTGGGACTATGTTCATAAATCAATTTGAAATTTCTTATTTCCTCTTAATAATATACTAGGAATGTTTTTACAATTTAAATAATACCAAAGTGGGTATCCTTGTACCTAACCTTTGGCCACCCATATTATTTTTGTATGATTTCTTAAGTTAGAGTTGAAATATAATATTTACTTTTAAAACTTTGAGCATAGGGAAAAAGTATTCCATCAGAGTTTCACATATCAAGGATTGTTAATGACAGCAAGAATTTAGGAGTATTATAAGAAACAAAAAATCTGCAGCCGTACCACTGTGGCATCCAACCCCTTCAGATCTCAGAAGCGAAACAGGGTCAGGCCTGGTTAGTACTTAGATGGGAGACATCCTGGGAACACCAGGTGTTGTAAACTTGGGAGAAGGATTTGGCAATCCATTCCCAAAAAACAATCAGCCATTGAAAATCCTACGAATAGCAGAGTATTGGGATTTTAGCTCTAGCCCAGGGAGAATTAGAGCCAAACCTACAACATAACAAGTTGGCCGGTGGCGTAAATGAAGGACTTCGGGAGACCTTCAGATGGTAGGGTAGGTAAGGTTTATTGGGTGCTCCCCTGATGGAGAGCAAGGAGCAAGCAGACCCTATAGAGCAGAGCTCTAATGCCCTCTAAGTGCTGGCTCTAAGCCTGCAGCTGGTACAGCTCAGCCTTAAAGGCACAGCCACAGCCTGTTCCATGGAGGTCAGTTGGTCTTGCCTCTCACGGCTCACCTTCTCTACCTCCCTCCTTCCCAAGGATGGGAGGAATTGGGAGACTCTTTGTGGCTTGCTAGAATCCTTCGGCTCTTTGGGGCCCCTGGGCTTAATCTCACTGGCTTGCTAGAAGATCTTGCTGGAGTAAGGAGTGCTGGTCCAGGTGATGGGGTTCAGGTGGCAATTGAGGGACAGTCAGAGAGATAAGGGTCTTCAGGGGGTGAAGTGGGGGGTCCAGGAGCCCTACTTATATAGGGTCCCAGAGGGGTCACATGTTGGGATTCAGCCAATAAGGACACACACCTGACAGGTACAGCAGGTAAACGGTCATACCTGCCAGGTGGGGACAATTATTACCTGAAAATGCTGAGGGGAGCCAATCAAATTTAGGGTGGTTGAGGCAGGTCAGGCTGGCCAGGTGCCATCTTTGCTCACTCAATGGGAGGGGCTGGTTTGAGTGAGTGAGATGAGCCCTGGGGTCAACTAGGGGTCAGCCCCTCAGGCTGTCATGAGGGACCATAGTTGTGAGATATAATTTTAAAAATCCCCAACAGCAGAGAAGCACCAATAATGTTTCACCTATTGTATGTAGAGTCTCTATGAGTTGGACACCAACTGGAGGGCACCTAACAACAACATAAGAAATAAAATCATTTAAATTATCTTGGTATAGTTGTGTGATCACAAAACATGCATGGTGGAAATAAGTTCAGGCTGATTCTCTGTCCCTGAATTATAAAATTGATGATATATGCTTTGTAATATAAAGATTACTAGACAATTTGCTATAGATAGAGAAACTGCATTAGTACAATTTTCATCTCATATATTATCAGTTATATGAAGGGTCATGTAAAATACTTAAACTAAAATTTTTAACCACTTTGCATTTAACATTTTACTCATATTGTCCCCAATTGAACCATTTGTATAATTGAATAATAAATACAAATTTTATAGTATAATATATTCTCATATCCTACCTTTTCTATTTATGAACAATACTAACATTATCATCTTGAACACTCTTTTAATTTTATTTTTCGTTGAAACAGTATCTGGCTAAATTGTGAAGGCTGTCTCTGTCCTTGAATTCATCATTCATCTGCCTCTGCTTCCCAAATCTCTGAGATTATAGGCATGTGCCATGATGCCCACATGGCAAATTACTTACCTCATCATGTCACTTTCCTCATCTGTGCAGTGGAGATGATAATAATGATACCTACCTAAGGTGGCATTGTTTAGAGGTTAAAATGAGTTAATAATACATATAAACCACTTAGGGCTAATCCCAGTGTGTTGTAATTACACAAAAGTATTTGATTTCAGTGTTGTATTTGGAATGATTACTAAAAATAGTAGTAATAAGTATATTCTTCTTTAGAATGTCATATTCACACCTAATAAAAATATCTGATAAAATTGAGTTATACTCATAGTCCAATGGCCTTGATGAGTTTATAAAAATCCAAAACCAATGATGATGTAAAGTCAGAAAAGTAAGTTTTTATTTGATTTATTTTAATAACATTATGCATTTTTCTTAAGTGGGAGGGGGAGTGCATGAGCATGTATGAGTAAATAAAAGCACACATATATTCTAAATTTGTGTCATTGGTTCCATCTTTGCCTTACTTCTTTGACTTTCCTTTGTTAGTTAAGGAAACTTTGCTTTCGATTCAGTTCCCATCCATGTATTCTAAAGTGTATATACTACACACTTCAGACACCATACTGTGTGCTCTGGAAATTCTATGAGGTCTGTACTTACCCTAGAACATTTCTTCATTCATTAAATAAGGAACCCATGCAAACTGGGTATATATTCCCTACCTTAAATTTCTTGTGTATTTAACACATGTTTCAGAAACAAGTATTTTGTCACATTGTGTTTTTATTATACCACAAAGTGGTATACTCATTTTGTTTTAGCTTTAAACACAAATATTAGTACAATGTTCTTAATAAATGTTAAGTGCCTACTTTGCAAAAATTAATGAATCCTGCACATTTTGTAATATCATATCATTCCATAAGTGAGAAAATTGAGATTTACAGAGGAATATGTCCTGGCAAAACCCATCTCCAAGTAAAAGGTAGAGGAAGGAATGTAACACATCTTAGAATTACCTAAGAACTAGCAATTGTCTATATTAAGAATGAACTAGTTTAGGAAGGAAAATGATTCTATGAAAGGAAAAATAACAAAATGTGATTAAATATAGTCAATAGTGACAAATGCTCATTTTAAGGTATAAAATGTCCTGACATGGGTATATAGTATTTAATTGCAAATTTACTTTGAGACATATTCAATGTAAGAAAAAGAATGAAGTACAACATAAAGATATGACAACAGTATGGGTGATTTCTTTTAATATTAACGGTTCAGATAGCATGAGACTGTAAATATTATTTTTCATCATTTGTAACATTAAAGCTATTTGGCATCTGAGAAAGAATTGTACTATAAAATCATGTATATGCATGGTAAGTACATCTACTCTGAGTTTTGTTTTTCAAAACTGAAACACAGCTGGAAAAAAACTATAAAACATTATCATTAATATTAATCTTTCTTCTTTCAATATTTGGAATCTATCTTTCTATATGCTAAAAATTAGGTGGGGTAGTGTTAAAAATTATTTTTAAAAATCCATAAAAAGACTTGATAACAAATATCTATATACTTTTGGATGATATATACATATGGTTTTTATGTCTTAATTTATCTGATGATGTTCCCATACCTTCAGTTTAGTAGCCAGTATAAAATAATCATAAATAGACATAATACAGTTTCAAGTTCTCAGTTGGCCATATTTAACTTTTGAATCCATCTGCTATATAAATGAGCCTTTCTCGAAAACATCACAAAGAAGTACCTAATTGCCACATCCACTTCTAACCATGTTGTCTGACAAGGTCTGGATATGGGGAAGAGGGCTTCAAGGAACCCATATTCCTAGAAATGGATGGAGATGGGGAAAAGGAATATGTGCTTTTGGTTTTCTAGGAATAGGTTTACTGCTTCTAATTATTATGTACATAATTACTTCATGTTTAGGATTAATGCTCATGACTAAAATTGTATTAAATTCTAATGAAACAGAAGTTGAAAGAATGACATGATGTGGGGAATTTGTAAATGAATCAGAGGCAATGGCCACAAGTTGTAATGGTTGTGTGGACAATATTCTAGTTAAAGCTGGTCAACAATTTCCACCTGGGAACTCAAGTCTTAAGCAATTTATGCTTCAATTACTACAAGCTGAGTTACTAGCCCCCACCTGAACTGAAGTGCCCCGCCTGTATTAGCTAAAGAAATTAGTGCAACAATCCAAAAGAATACATAGGCCTGTTCCCATGGTACAAGGGCCTCCTTATGTTGCTTATCTGATTAGAAGAAGATTATGGTATCCACCTCGGGGCCAAGGTATGCAAAGAGCACCTGATCCTCCCCTTCCATACACTGGGGCATATAATGAAGATGGTATCAGAATGGTGAATAAGGATAGAGTACATGTTCCATACAACAATTTGACGTTTATGGAACGCTTAGCAAGATCAGGAACACCATGATGCATTAAGTCCAAGGAGGGAAAGAAAGCCATTTTACAGGGTATCAATAAATATTATAAAAAATATTGCCCACTTAAAATTATAGCTCTTAGGTATTAAATTTTTAAAGTAGATTGTCTATCTCTTGCTTAAAATAAAACACCTGGGTGATTAACCCAGGACAATCAAAATTTCACGCTGACCTTTCTAAGGAAACTGCTGTTTTATCAGAATCATTCATCTGTGTGACTCTTAGCGCATTCTACTCTTGTAATCATAAAGTATAGTTGTTAGCTAAAAAAGAAAGTATAAAAACTCTTGACTGTTGTTCAATAAATGGAACAGAATCGCACTGCCTCTGAGTTGCTGTGTCTCTGTCTCCCATCGCTGACTCCCTACCCACCTTCAGGACCCCTGGATCCTGCAGCAGCTGGACTGCGGCACCTAATATGTGAATGAATGATTGAAAATATTCCATCTATCCTACTGCTGTTTCTATATTGTGTCTCTCCCTATGTTGATTTTGTGTTGCTGCTGCAACAGATTCTTTCATACTTGGTGATTTTAAATTACAAAACTTATTATCTTATAGTTCTATCCAACACAAGTATCTTTGGGCTAAAATCAAGGTACTGACAGAACTGCATTCCATTATAAAGTTATTAGGGAAGAATCTATATCCTTGCACTGTCCAGTTTCATCTTCACACCAGTAACGTTGCATCTCTAGCACCATTCTTCCACAGATACATCACCATCTGGTCTCTTCTATGGCCTCCCTCTTCTATGGATAAGAATTCTTGTAATTAAACTAGGGCCACCAGGATAATCCAAGATAGTCTTTCTCTTTTCAGATCAACAGAAAAGCAACATTAGTTTCACCTTCAATCTTTATACCTAACATATTCACAGACCTAGGCATATATGGGGAAATTGAGGCTGCTGCTTCTGCCCACAAAACTTCTGTATTATTTTTAGTATATGTCCTTTAAATTATTGACTACATTATTTTAGCACTATATTGAAATCCTCAAGAAGTACTTATGAGGAAGATCCTACTCAATGACTCGCTGAATAAATATCCTCAAACTCACTTCTTGCAGCCCTGTTATAGAGGTTGAAACAGTTTAAAATTTGTTTCCCAGCCAGAAGCCTGTCTAGAAGCGGCTCTTTAACATAGTTCTGGTTAACAAGTTTACTGTGGACTTGTAAAAATGATTTCCCTTTCCTTTCAAAGGGGCCAGACGTAACTGCTATCATATATTATTTTTGCTTCCCATCTTGGTTTTAGATGTGACTCCTAGAGATGATGTAGCTATATTGTGACTATAATGGGATGCACACACACAGAAAAGGCCAAGCGAATCACCCAGAAAGCTTCTTTAAAGTGGATAACCCACTGAACCAATTATCACAGCTGCTTATCTCAAGACTTTTTGTTAGCAGTAGCTTTAGCTTAGTGATGTAGGGCTTGCCTAGCATGTACAAGGTCCCAGATTCAATACCCAGAACAAAAATAGAAAACAAAAAGAAAGAAAGAAAGAAAGAAAAGACAACTTTTTTGTCGTGTAAGAAAACTCAGCATTTGTTATGCAACTACTATTTATTTTGTTACTCATAGCCATGTTGAGTGTTCTACAATGAGTAGTTAAAAATCACTTTCATCACATTAACCTTGAGTCTAGAAGAAACATAACAAGACTTTGGCGAAAAATTATCTAAATATTCTTATTTACTTCTTACTCTTTTTATTATTCACAAGAAAGCCGAGTTTTTAAATTAAGTTCTAGTATCCACAGATTTCCATGACAGAAAATAATAACTAAAGAACAGAATTTATTTTCTTCTACATATTTATAATGCTATGTGCCACTTACCACATTAAGGCTTCTTATTATGAAATGTACCTTTCTTGTCTATTATGTAAAATGAATCTAGTACTTTATATTTTCTTTTGTTAACTGCTGGTAAGCTTTATCAATAACTAGCTAGAGAGCCTGCAGCCATATCCCTGTGGCATCCGATCCTGTCAGATCTCGGAAGCTAAGTAGGGTAGGGCCTGGTTAGTACCTGGATGGGAGACCACCTGGGAACACCAGAAGCTGTAGGTTTGGGAGAAGGACCTGGCAACCCCCTCCCAAAAATCAATCTGCCATTGAAAACCCTATGAACAGCAGAGAAGCACTGACAATAGTGTTTCCCCTGTTGCACAGAGGGTCGCTATGAGTTGGATACCGACTCGACAGCACCTAACAACAGCAGAGCTAGACAGGAACCTAATGCTGGAGAAAACTTTTTCTTCTGGCTTTTCTTGTGCTTACTTGGACACTTCAGTACTGAGCAACTGTGACACGGATACCTTCTCAACTTCTCCAGTTTCCAGCTCTTATAGGATACATAGGTTCCTCCTTCTCCAGTGTTGGGTTGCTGTACCTCATGTATAAGTTCTTCAGTGCCTGTTTCCTATGTTATGATGATATCCAGCAGTATTCAGTAGTCAATAGATTATCACTTAACCCCAAGGCTGTTTCATAGCAGATTATTCTGTGAGGCATCTTTGTGTGAACAGCTGTCTTCCAACTCTAGAGAATGGGTTTCAAAAATTTCCTGGGGAAAGATTTCCAGCAGGTTCCATTAATGCTTCATCAGAATTGACTTCTTTGTCATTCCATGAGGAATGGACATGCTCTCTCCAACAAGATGTAGCTTTCAGACTTGGCAGACTGGAAGGTGAGAAATCTTCCACGGGTATCCTATTTCAGTCCACGTATAGTGGCTAACCTCTCTACCTGCTATTCTTATATTTTAGGAACTCTCTTTACATTTATCAGCATATCTCTCATTATCCTAATATCCACTATATTTAAAACCTCTTTCTACTAAACTTTTCCTATACAAATGACTGTGTGGTGTTCTTTCTGGGTCAGACACTGATTTATATACTTTGTATACAAAAGCTGTATCTCCAGGATCTTTGAGGCTATTGTTTGTAAAGTTACAGTGACTTTTAAGAAGTAAGTAGAGAATTTTTGTTAAAGAAGTTTTTTCTCAAAATCTTTCCTGGAATCATTCTCATATGATATACTCCAAGAAAAATTGGTTCCAGTTTCAGTAGCTCAGAGAATTCTCTTTCAATTAGAGATTCTTAGTACTTACGGGAATATTAAATTCTGCTAGGGATTCTATAGTTAACATTAAATGTTTTGTGTTATTTAAGACAGCATATCCTGAATGTTTCTGAACTTGAAAACAATTTATTAAGTAAAAACATCTTTTGTAACTTGCAAATCATAATGCTAGGAAATAAATTTTGGAAAATATTTCCTGAAGATATCACTGTAATATATAACTCTGGCAACAATAACAAAAAAAATCATCTGAGAAGCATTTATAATGCATTCTCATGACATTGTGTGTTACTTCGTAGGCTCTTCTTCTGCAAAAGCTATGAAAGTTTGGCGTTAAGAGGAGTTTCCCACTTTTCCATAAATGCATTACTATTTATGTTGCATATAATCAAGCATAACTTAAAAATAGGTCTTTAAATGATGACTAGTTGGGGAAAGAATGTTTTCAATTAATATTATTCCTACTAATATTCAACATATGCAATATTCATCACTTTACTGCTACATTTGTGATGAGACTTGATCTTGACCAAAAATACATTCTGAAGACTGGTTACCTTTGCTTTCATTCGAAGATAATTTAAATTAAAAAGTTGCTATCCAGTACTGAATATCTGTGGCTAGCCAGTTCTGAGTGAATTTACCTGAAAAAAAATCACACTAACTGTTGTAATTAGGGAAAGTGACATGGTAGAGATCATCATATTAACCAAAATAACCCAGACTCAAAAAGTGAAAGACCACATTTTCACACATATGCAGGAGCTAGATTACTTTAAAGGGAAAAATGCATGTATGTATACATACATACATATATATATATATATATATATATATATATATATGCAATATATATATTTGCTGTTGTTAGGTGCCCTCGAGGCTTGTCCAACTCAGACTGACCCTCACAGGATTGCCTGGGACTGGATTGCCACATCCTTCTCCCATTTTTTTGCAGTGCTGGGAATTGAACCCAGGACCTTAGAGACTGCAATTGTTGTTGTTGTTAGGTGCCACTGAGTCAGTATCCGACTCATAGCAACCCTCATAGGGTTTTCAATGGCTGCAGGCTTTGGGTTTTCCTTGGGAGTCGATTGCCACATCCTTCTCCCATTTTTGTGGTGCTGGGAATTGAACTTGGGACCTCAGAGACTGCAGTGCCGTGCTCTACCAACTGAGCTAAATCCCAACCCAGAGACTGCAGAGCAGTGCTTTACCAACTGAGCTAAATCCCAGTGCTCTCTCTCTCTCATATATATATATATATATATATATATATACACATATATACATATATATATATACAAACACACACATGTACACATACATACACACAATGCACACACATATATACAATTGTGTATATCTAAGATTGGAAAATATGAGGGAACTCATCATGTGGGGAGGACTAGCAAGAGGGAAGTAGAATGGGAAAATTGAGAGAGAGAAGGGCATCAACAAAGTGGGTAAAGAGGGAAGAGAGAAAGAACAATGCAAAATACAGGATGCAATTTTATGAAAATCACATGATGACTCTCACTATACTGTACATAATTTAAAGAATCATATTGTACCTCATAAATATGTACAAATATTGTCACAGTTTCATCAAAAATTCTTTTGTAAAATATTTAAGGAGATAGAAGTGTTAACAATCCTGAGTTGATAATTGCACACTTAAATACAACTGAATTACTACTCTGTACCTCATCAACTATGTGCCATACATCAAATGCACTTAATAGACATGTATAGAATGTACCATCCAATAACTACAGAATGGGTATTCTCAGCCGCCATGAAGCTTTCTCCAAAATACATCACATATATCCATAAAGCAAGTCTTAACAAAATTAAAATTAAAATCAGTTATTTTATCTTAGCAGATCATAATGGAATTAAGCTAGAAATTAACAGCAATAGAAATTACTGAAAATATATAAATACATGAAGATTGAGTAGTACACTTCATATGATCAGTGGGTCATTGAGGAAACTGGTGGGAAATTTAAAAATTCTTAGAGTCAAAACAAACTTAAAACATCACACTACATTTGGTGGGATATTTTAAAAGGCAGTTCTAAGAGGAAATTTTGTACCTCTGAGTGCTTACATTAAAATTCATAGAAATCTCAAATAAGTAACCTAATTATGTACCTCAAATTCTTAGAAAAGAATTAATAAATTAAACCCAAAGTTAGTAGAAGGAAAGAAATAATAATAATCAGAGCTGAAATTAATGAAATGTAAATTAAAAGAATATTACAAAGGACCAATGAAACAAAGAGTTCATTCTCTTAAAAGATAAATAGGATTGACAAAACCTTAGCCAAACCAACCAAAATAAAGAGAAATAAGACACAAATTAATAAAATTAGAAATAAAAAAAAGAAAAAGATATTACAGTAGACACTACTGGAGTTCATATTTAAAAAAAATACTTCCAACATAGAAAAAACAGAAGGTAACATCTATAATATACAAGGTGCTTTTATAAATTGATCAGAGAGTGATAAATAGTGATCCAATGAAAAAAAAGTAGAAACAATTCAAAAAGAATAAATACTTTTGTACTTATTGTCAACTTAATGTCAACTGTAATAGTAAAAATTCTAAGATGACTCCCACAACTCCCTGATATCTATGCCTGTATATAATTTCTTCCCTGTGGGAGTAGGTGAAACCTGTGCTTTTATTCTATTCATTAAAATATGGTGAAGGTAAAGACATTTTTCAGATGTAAATAAGTTTTTAAATTTGTATTAGTCAGCTGTCATTGCTATAACAGAAAAACCAATCCAACAAACTAGAGGGAAGAGGTTTATTAGGAGCTCTCATTTAAAGAATCAGTCTAAAAGCAGCCGGGTAGACATGGCTGTGATGCCAGGGCCCATGGTAGACAACTTCAAGGCAGGGTAGATCAGGAACAAGGAGAGGCCTGGACTGAGGTCTAGGTCTGGGGGAAAAACCTCCAAATCTTCCCCAAGGGAGCTACTTCTGCAAAGCAACAATCTCACCTCCCAATGTATCATAACTTCCTGGTGCAGCACCACCAGCTACTGAGCAAACATTAAAGCACATGATGTTTGGGGGACACTTTACATTCAAGCTATGAGATAAATACATTGTAATTGACTTTGAGTTGATCCAACCATTACTTCAGCTGGATATGACTTAATTAGATAAACTTACAAGGTTCTCAGCCTTCCCTGAAGTTAAATACTGAAAGTGATAAAGATGGACTTCTTCTGTGGCCAGCTTTGAACAAAAAATAACTATCATGAACTCTACAGCCATGTTGAAATAGACTCTGAAAACAAGTGGAGAAGGGTTGAAAATCAGACCCTTCCTTGGTTAGGCCTCCAGATGAGAATGCAGCCCAGTCAAAACCTTGATTCAGCTTTGTGAGACTCTGAGCAGAGAATCCATCTAAAACATCCCTGGACATCTGATCTAGAGAACCTATGAGATAAGTGCTTTAAAATGCAAAACATTTTGAAATTTGTTATGATGCAGTAGAAAACGCGTATGTCAACAAAGAAAAGAAGTAATAAAAGAATCCAAATTGAAGAAATAAGTATTTTTCTCTATTGAGGTGATTTTACAACATATTGAAAAGTCCTTGAAATACTTCCTAACCAAAGGGAATGTCTAATTCTTTACGAATATAAATCAGGCTTAATGGCTAAATTTTAATGCATATAATGAGATATAAGGTTGGGATTTAACTCAGGTGGTAGAGTGCTGCTCTGTACTCTCTGAGGCTCTGGGTTTGATCCCCAGAAACACACAAATGGGAGAAGGACCTGGTAGCCCATTCCCAAAATAATTCCAAAACAATCAGTCATTGAAAACCCTGTGAAGACTTGAAAACCCTCATCGAGAAGGCTTGACAATAGTGCTAGGTATGGCACAGTGTCAAGGAGTGTTTCATTTTGTTGTACACAGGGTCACTCTGAGTCAGACCCCACTCAATGGCACCTAATAACAACACTAATGAGATATAGTTGATGCTAAATGACCCTCCCAGAGTGTCCTTGGAACTCAGCCATCATACTAAAAGGAAGCCAAATATCCCTTGGAAAAACCACATATATGTTCTAGTCACTGTCTCCAGGGAAATCAGGCAAAAACCACCACTGACTTGCCAGACATCTGAGTGAATGAGCTTTTGGATGATTCCAGTCCACACGCTGTAAAGAAATCCTCGTGAAGCTGAATGGTGATACGTCCCCTTAGACGTATCACCCACATTGTATATTCTTGAGAAAACATGTTCATTTTAAACCACTAATTTGGAGTAGTTTGTTACATAGTAAAAGATAGTAGAACAACTTTGTATTCATCTGACTGACACAAATTTCAAAGAACAATACTACCTATGGCTGGATGGCATGTTGGGAAAAAGTTATGGAAAAACAAGCAGAATTGTTTAAAAAATATTTGGGGGTGATCACATTTGTTAAAGGGGAGATAATATTTGCACCAAAATTCTGCTTCCAAAAGTGCTAGTAGCTACCCTCCTTAATGAGGAAGTAAATACATTTCAATGTCTCCAGGCACCTGGCAACTGGCTTTCTCACAAGTCAGTCTAGACATTTAACAGTGAAAATCTGCCTTCCCTGACACAATCTAGGCTAATCATTTCTCCACTGACAATATTGTAATGATGAATTTGATTCCTTTCTTGGAACATTTCTACACCACATGCGTTTTCAGTAAGATTCTCTACTGGCCCTAGCAGAAGACTCTATGGATGATAATGAGAAATGGGAAGCTCAGTTTTCTCTTCTTCACAAATTCTAGTTTTAAATTCTCCCTAAATATTTCGGTGTGATAATAAATTTAAACAAGAAAAGTCTAGAGCATGGCTGGTGCAACCACAAGGAGATCTGCATTGCATATCTGCATTGCATATTAGGCAGTGACAATAAAAACATCTAACCTTGAAAAATACTCACTCAAGCATTGCTGTTGATTGTTTAATTCAGCATGTTCAATAGTGAACAGGACAAAAACAAACATAATAAAATAAAATTCAAAGGATTAAATGAATTTTATTGTCGCTAATGGGAAAGAGTGGGATCAATTATATACCAGTGAAATAAGATGCCATTAAAAAGAACAAATTAGAGCTCTACAAATTGGAAACATTTCTACATAGTAAAAAGTATTACAATTTCATATGAAAAACAATCAGCAAAAAATTCCACATACGTGTATATAAATTTTATGTTGTTGGCCCAGGCGTGGTGGTGCATGCCTATAATCCCAGCATCTTGGGAGGTGGAGGCAGGAGGATTGCAAATTCAAGACCAGAGGCAGTCTGCATAAATTAGCAAGACTCTGTCTCAAAAAAGTTAAAAAAAAAAAAAAGGGCTGAGGGTCCAGCTCAGGGTCTAGCACTTTCAAAGCATGCAAGCATGAGTCCCTAGGCCCAACCCCCAGTACCACAAAGAAAAAGAAAAGAAAAAAATTTATGTTGTTGTTGTTAGGTGCTGCCCAATCAGTGTTCTACTCATAGCGACCCTATGTACTAGAAGTGAAACACTATTGTTGTACTTCTCTGCTACTCACAGGGTTCTCAGTGGCTGATTTTTTAGGGCAGGGGAGTGGATTGCCAGGTCCTTGGGCCGCGCCTACAGCATCTGGTGTTCCCAGGCTGTCTCCAAATACTAACCAGGCCTGACCCTACTTAGCTTCCAAGATCTGATGGGATCTGACTGATGTCACAGTGGTATGGCTGCAGGCATAAATTGTATAGATGTATATATACATCAGTGACACACATGAAGGATCTATTTCAAGTGTTTCATATGGCAGTATAGATGGCAGGAGAGACTTGACCATTATTTAAAATTTAAAGATTAAAAATTTTAAGACATAAAAATAAAACGATGTATTTAAGCTTAAGTAGGCATTAGTTATTTCAGTAAGACAAAATTTAATATCTTATAAATATAAGTTAAATTGTGGGATATCTCCACCTTTCCTTACCTACTTCATTAGTTAACAGGTTGTGATAAAAATTATATCTTATTCATTCTACCTGTTTCTTTTTTTCCTGAGAAAGACTTTCCATTTTTGGAAAACAGAATGAAAGACTAATATCACATTTCTTTCCAAGCCATGGAATCTTCATTGCTTTATAACTAATGCTAATTCCAAAAATTAATGGTCTGATCAAAAATTTCCTATTACTTCAGGGTTTCAAGCCTCCTGAGGAAATGCTTTATAAGAATCTTTGCACGTTTCTTCACATCTAAAAAACAAGTATGTAAGTAAATCTAGTATATGACCAACAAGAGAAAATAATAGTGGAATAATTGCACAGTTGTGAATAAGTCTCTGAAGACGGGTTGCTAAATTCTCAACTCTGCTATGTGTTATCTCCCTAAACTTAAGCTTCTCTGTAAGATATAGTTAATAATAGTACCTATTTCATAATATGGTAATGAAAACTAAGTGTAAAAATATCTTCAGTTTCTTAGAAATGAACCTGGCATACTGCAAGAGCTCAATAGATGCAGTTGACATTATCATGATCATAATTCTTATCAACTGAGCAATCTAATTTCAACATCAATATATAATGAATTCCTATTATTTTCCATACGCCTAAAATTTTTATCCTACCAATAATGGCATTGTAGAAAATACTATAGATGTCCCATTTCTATTCCCTGAGTCTTACTACTTCCAAGTACATACTGCAGGAACTTGCAAACTTCCCAACCAGAAGTGAAGAACTAGAGAATTTAACACTACGTGGCAGCAATTCACAACCAGCGACAGAACACAAGTCAGTGGCTAAATATACTGGCTCCCTTTGCCATTGTAGAAGTAATTTGGGGGTATGTGTTTTTCACCTTTACCAGACCTTCGCCACTGAGCTTCAGGTGAACTCCATATCACTTACTGTCTGTTGTCACATCCCTGTCTCATGTCTCCACTGCCCTACCAGGAATCCTGTGTCAGAGTTGGCTTCTGGGGGAACCAAAACTGAACCATACCTGTGGCTCAGATGGAGAGTAACTATATACTGGACTCACTGCAGTAAACCAAGGCTACAGTGGCAGAGTGGTCTACCTTCACTCTACCTTGGTAATTTCACTTTAAATATCTAAGTGTCCTCATCTATAAAACGTGTATTACAATCTTGACCACCATGGAGGGTTGTTCTGAAAAGGAATTAATATAATATATAAAGTACTTAGAACATGACCACTGTTGTTATTAATAAAACTTGAGTTGATATATAGAAGCTAGATTGCACTAGCATAAATTAAAATCCCTGTGTGTTTCTCTGTCTTCCCCTCCCTTCTCTCTCTCCCTCTCCTCTCTTCTCTCTCCCTCTCTCTCCCTCCCTCTCTCTCTCTCTCTCTCTCTCTCTCCCTCTCTCTCTCTCTCCCAGAACTGCTTCAAAAAGTTGCAAGAATGGTGGGATAAATGTATTCAAAGACAAGGAGGAGTGTTTTAGGGGGATTCATGGCAATTTGTCTTTTGTTGTAATTTTTTAAAAATTTAAACATTTACTGTATTTTTTGTTATGTTTTGTACTATGAACTGCTTGAGGTCAGAAGCCATGTCTCAAACAACTTTGTATACCCAAGCCCTAGCATATTGCCTGGTACATAAGAGGAACTCCAGATATGTAGTCTATTTGTTGGTAGCTAAAAAAATTTATGAAAGCCCAAATGGAAAGGCACAGAGGGATACATTTTAGTTGAGTGATATTTGAAAGCTGATCATGGACTTAAGGTATACTACATAGCTTTGGAAGAAGGACTCAGCAACCCACTCCTAAAAATCAATCTGCTGTTGAAAACCCTAGGAATAGCAGAGAAGCACTGACAATAGTGTTTGGCCTGTTTTATGTAGGGTCGCTGTGAGTCAGACACCGACTCCAGGGCACCTAACAACAACAACAACAACAACAACAACAACAACAACATAGCTTTATATCTGCAGCCATAGTACTATGGCCTCTGATCTGGTCAAATCTCAGACGCTAAGCAGGGTCGAGCCTGGTTAGTATTTGGATGGGAGACTGCCTGGGAACACCAGGTACTGTAGGCTTGGGAGACAGACTGGCAACCTACTCCCAAAAATCTATCTGCCATTGAAAACCCTATGAATAGTACAGAAGCACTAACAATACTGTTTCGACTGTCATAGGTAGGTTCGCTATAAGTCCAACACCGACTGGACCACAACTAACAACAACACATAGCTTTGTGCCCGAAGAAAATTTTGTTTTAGCTAATGAGCAACACTGGAGAACAAATAGCACGTACTTACAACATAGAGGTCTGGTTTACCCAAAACCCATAAAGATAATGACCCCCTCCTATGCCATTACCTATACATCTAGAAAAACATTCTAATGAGAATAAAGTTTGATTTAAAGGGAGAGAAAAATAAGGCATTAGTTGAAATAAGTTATAAAGCAATTTGTTAAGGGCTTAATTATCCACCCCTAGAGGAGAATATGATGTTATAGTGGAGGGAGAAATCATAAAACTTAGCAGCAGGGGCTAATTTGCTCACATATTAAATAGGCAGTTAATTTCAACTGCAAGAGGCAAATAAGCCTAATCCAGTAAGGTAAAGACTTTTTTTAGGTATACAAAGGAAAACTTCAAACCAAAGTAATGGAAAGGGCAGGAGAGAAAAACAAGTGATACCAATGAGTAATTCTCTATTGAATAGTATATTTATTTATATGTATTGTTTTACAGAAATCTAGCTTTTGCCTAACATAAACTATTCTTTTATCTAGGAAAATACTCTGGATTTACCTTTATTTTGTGGAATTTATTCTTCAGCAATTATTATAAGTGTGCCACATTAATATGGATGCCAAAAGTGTGAATTTGAATGTACAACAGGTAATATATATGCAGTGTCACAACAAATATATGGAAATACAGGCTGAGGGAAATATACTAGTAAGATACTTTATGTTCATCTTTAAAAGTATAAGCAATTAAAGAAAGGCTTTATTAAAATAAAATAGCATTAGTCCTTATCATTCACATATTGTACATATGGGTGGATATCTATATATAAATATATATATACACACAAGACATATATTTTGAATATATATATGGATATTCCCTTTTTTAAACCATAAGCTTTGGAAATGAAAGACTTGTGTCAAAATGCTGCTTCTATTTTCTTGTTTTATGACTTGAACCAATTTAAATTCATCGAGCCTTGAGTTCCACATACCCAATATTGGTCAGATAAAAGCTATTAGTGTGAAAGTTCACATTAGTTTCTACATGTCCCACAATGTTGTTGTTGTTGTTAGGTGCCGTCGAGTCGAGTCCGACTCATAGCCACCCTATGTACAGCAGATCGAAACACTTGCCGATTCTGTGCCAGGCAAACCATCTTATTTATGTTTAAGCCCATTGTTGCAGACACTGTGTCAATCCATCTGGTGGAGGGCTTTCCTCTTTTGCGTTGACCTGCCACTCTCCCAAACATGATGTCCTTCTCCAGGGATTGATCTCTCCTGACTACATGTCTGAAATATGTAAGACGCAGTTTGGCCATTTTTGCTTCCAAGGAACACATATATTAACTCTCTTTATGCTATATCTATTCACCCTATTTCCCTAGGCAAGGTTATCCTTACAAAACTATTCAGATATTGTATTATGAAATAGGAACTAAATAGTACCTGTTTCATATAGTGAAGACTACAGAAGTTAATATAGGAAAAATAAATATAACAATACCAAGTAAAGAAAAAGAACTACTTATAAAAGGTAACAATTAACTATTATGATTATATGTGGTTGTTGTTATGTGCCATCGAGTTGTGTCCAACTCATAGTGACCCTCATAGGGTTTTCAATGGCTGACTGTTTTGGGATTGCCTCAGAGTGCATTGCCTTGTCCTTCCCCCATTTTTGCAGTGCTGGCAATTGAACCCAGGACCTCAGAGACTACAGAGAGGTGATCTGCCAACTGAGATAAATCCCAGCCCAGTTATGACTATATATTATATTAAAATTTGTGTTCCATAGTTTGGTGCATAGTAATGTTACATTAATCAATAGTAGCTTTTATTATTATTAGTCTTTACTACAATATCTGTTTATTACAACTACTGATACTACTACACTATTCCTATTATTTTAATTACTGTTCTGAGTACTATACTACTGCTATTACTGTTGCTATTTTTACTAAAATTACTAATATTTCTAAAAGATAAGTTGAAAAAATGTCATTTCTGTGATTCAAATATTTTTAGTGATTGCCCATTGCTTTTCAGAAAAAGAATCAAACTTTTCTATGGCCCATAATTTCTTGCAGAATCTAATCTCATGCACCTTCCATCTAACTACCTTACACACTCACAGTACAGCCACTTAAATAACAGTACTCACTGCATATCTGCTTCCTATAATAGAAGGACCCTTCTCAGCACCTGAGACACAGTTGTGGGCAAGATTCCTGCATACAAGGAGCGTGTATGCAGGCAAGAAATACTGTAGAAATAGATAATGACCAAGTAAACATATAAGAATAATTTTAGTCAGTGCAAAGCACTTTGAGGAAAATTTAACACATGAGCCTATTCGAGATGAGAGAATGGTGGGTAGCCTTGGGACTATCTAGTTAAGAATAACCCAAATAAGCATTCAAGTGTTACCACATATTATCCATAAAGCTCCTAACCTTTATGGATTGATGAAAGTATTACCAGAATTGATGTTGTTGTTGTTGTTAGGTGCCATTGAGTCGGTATCCGACTCATAGCGACCC
>VMDO01008362.1:69840-84698 GCA_007922755.1 Pedetes capensis | reverse complement strand
CAACCTGCGTTATGCAGATGACACCACTTTGCTTGCTGAAAATGAAGAGGATTTAAAACATTTACTGATGAAGATCAAAGATCATAGCCTTCAATATGGGTTGCGACTAAACATCAACAAAACAAAAATCCTTACAACTGGGTCAGCACGCAACTTCACATTAAATGGAGAAAAGATTGAGGTTGTCCAAGATTTTACTGTGCTTGGCTCTATAATCAACACCCATGGAAGCAGCAGTCAAGAAATCCAAAGACGCATTGCTCTAGGAAAAGCTGTGGCAAAAGATCTCTTTAGAGTACTGAAAAGCAAAGATGTCACATTGAAGACAAAGGTGCGTCTGACTCATGCCATGGTATTTTCAGTGGCATCATATGGTTGTGAAAGCTGGACATTGAACAAGAGAGACAGAAAAAGCAATGATGCTTTTGAATTGTGGTGCTGGAGACGTCTATTGAATATACCATGGACTGCCAAAAGAACCAACAGATCTGTCCTAGAAGAGGTACAACCAGAGTGCTCCTTGGAAGCAAAAATGGCCAAACTGTGTCTTACATATTTCGGACATGTAGTCAGGAGAGAACAATCCCTGGAGAAGGACATCATGTTTGGGAGAGTGGCAGGTCAACGCAAAAGAGGAAAACCCTCCACCAGATGGATTGACACAGTGTCTGCAACAATGGGCTTAAACATAAATAAGATTATTTGCCTGGCACAGAATTGGCAAGTGTTTCGATCTGCTGTACATAGGGTCACTATGAGTCCGACTCGACTCGACGGCACCTAACAACAACAACAACAACAACTGTGAAGACAAATTAAACTGGTTTGTTTCCTGAAAGACTTCTCAGAGATTTTGCCTTATTGATGGTCATCTTGCCTCTTTAAGAAGGGCTTTGGTATCTATCATTAAAAAAAACCACATTTGACTATGGAAGCCCTCTTTCATTAGCATAACAGCAGTGTCATATTAAACTAGTTCTGAGATTGTACTTCAGAGAATGCCGATAGGAAATGCTAAGATGGCTTTTAGAGCTGACCTTGCGATTTTAGTTTTTTTCTCCTCCCCTAGGTTTGATGGAAAGTTAGAAGAAAGTACAAGGATGGAGCTGCAAATGGCCATGTAAACAGGTTTAAATAATAATTAAAAGCACATTAGGTCTAAATGTAATGTGATATCCTAGGTTCAATCCTAGAACACAACAAGGACATTACCAGGGTTGGGGAGGAGTTAGAAAACAAACCTGAGTAAAATCAATTTTACAGTTTAATTGGTACTAGTTAAAACTAGTGGCATATTGCCTGGAGTTTAGTAAATAGCAATATGCCAACGTTGGTTTTTTACTTTTGACCATGTATGGTAATATAAGTTGTTAACAACAGGAGAAACCAGTGAGGAGTTATAAGGAACATACTATGCTATCTTTGTAACTTTTTTTTTATAACCCTCAGGCTATTCTAACAACAACAGGCTATTATATGGTCAAAATGTTTATTAAAAACAAAAAAGCACATTAGACCAAAGTTTGATTCTCTGATTTTGCTATTTACTAAGTAGGTGACTAGCAAGGGATTTAATTTTTTTGAGTTTAAGTTTCCTTGTCAGGAAAATGTGAATTAATCACTTATATTTTAACAGCTTGATGGACGAATTAAGTGATATTATGAAAATAAAGTACCCACCACAGTACCCAGCATGGAATAATGTCACCAGCAGCGCAACAGAGAGGTACAACTCAGAGTGGCTGCCTCGCCTGAGGAGTTCCCTAGTTTTGATCTCCACTCAGGTTAAGCCGAGTCCTTGCCTTCATCACAGAAAAGAGTTTCAGGATAAGCCAGAGAGTGAAACAAAATTATAGAGCTTATTAAACCCACACTTTAGAATGCATGTGGGCACTCAGAGAGAGATAGGCATCCAAGGCATAGATAAGAACTTACTAGGGGGGCAAAGTGCCAGAGGCCAAAAGGAGCCCCAGTCGCTTGTTCCTTCCAGTTTTATTTAACCTAGGGCATGCCCTGTGTGATGTCAGTCCTGGGCACCTAGCTCTGGGCGCCTCTTGTGACATGAGCCTAGAAAGGCCCGTCATAGGCTGAGGATGTGCCAATGAGATCAAAAGAAGTTCCATTGTTTAGGTGTTTCTATCGGAGGAACTTCCCTTTAGTAAAATGAGATTATACATCATTCCCCAGCATGTCTCAAGGAAGCACAGAATTGCAGAGGGGAAAGCAAAAATTAGAGGTTACATGCATTTTTTACTCCAGGCATGGCTTCTTGCTATTTTAGCATTTTCATTATTTACAATGTCTCTCAAAAATAATATCTCTGTGCAGAGAGTCCTCACAGTAGCCTTCTTAGTAGTTGTGTCAAAGTTCACGACTCTCAGTTGCTGAAATTCAAACCACATTCTAGGGTGAAATCTTTTTACCTACCCATGGCCTCCACATTTCCCTTTCTATCCTGCCTCAATGAGACCTCAATCTATGTAATGTGGGCAAGGGTGAGTCAGGACCAGGCATTCTGGTAAACTTGCAACTTCTTGCAAACCCCATGTGCTAGGGTCAGGCCCTGTGTAGACAAGCAGTAGATGGAGCTATGGAGCTGCAGGCAATTCCACAAAACCTAGGACCATCTGAGGCAGGATAGAAAGGCAGGAAAAATTTAGGGGACATGGGAAAGAAAAGAGCCCTCAACTCTTGGGATCTGGTTTAAGTCTCACCAGGCAAAAATTAAGGACTCTGACACAACTACTCAGAAAACTGCTGTGAGGACTGCCTGCATAGAAACTATCTTGAGAAATATTTTAAACAAAATTGTTAAAATAGCTATACCTAGGTTGAAAATGAATATGATCTCTGAGTTTAACTTTGCTTTCCTCTCTGTAGTTCTGTGCTTGTCTTACAAACAAGACTAGGAAGTATATTTGCAATCAACAGTTGACCACACAGCTTCCTTGTAAGAACTCCTTTGGCCATTTTTGACATATGCATCCTAATAGCACTCCTTCCTTATCAGTAAACCTAAACAATGCACTTCCTAAGCCTACCAGTGGTCTCACTGTACTAAAGAGTTTTTTAAATAGAAGTATACCAAAAGTTTCTTATTTGACACCCCCTCTTAAAAGTTTGTCTTATCAGTACACCCTCTCTTGTCCACAGACCTAAAAATTCATTAACAGAAGAGGAAGTTCTTTAAGATATGGACTGTCTTAACATTTTGGATTGAATTGTAAAGTACATCCTTTTGGAACAATGTAATTTCAAAAGGCACAAAATCACGTATATAGCCAATGTAAAGACACCCAAGCTTGCCTCTTTCTACATGCCTGTGCTTTGAACTGTGTACTATCTCTTACCCTTTGTCTAATAAACTCTAAACTCTGCTTCATTTTCTGCCTCGTCCTGGAAGTCTTTGACATGACTTCCCCTGAGTGGAGGTCCCGGGAAGGGGAACTCCCCAGGGCAGGTGATAATGCTGTAGTACAGCATCTCTCACTACAACCAACACATCCATTCTATCTACTCACTCCTCTGCTTGGTCTCTAGTGCTCAGCATGAAATAATAGGGCTAAATGAACTAGAACTGGAGACCCAGAGGATTCACATGCATTCACGAGCAAATCCTGCTAAAACTCTTCCATGTACCTTTGTTGGCTTCAAATTTGGTACAGAAGGGAGACCATGGTGTTACTGGAGATTCATGTGGAGTGCAGAAAGGCAGGTCCAGAGCACAGGTCCAGGAATTTGGCAGCAAAACCCTGGCCCTTGTATCCTGCATATAAATGAATTTATACTGGACACAAAAGTTACTGTAGAACATATAGAATACGTTTATTAAAGATAGTACACTATTAAAACATTGCAGAGAAGACTAAGGCACCTGGAAAACCTTAGGTAATCCTGGGAAGAACTTGAAATAAACTGGATTCCCCGGGTGCATATGTATAAGGTCACTTCTATTTCTCAGGGAAAGGTAAAGTCAGAGAGAACAGAGTTAAGCAGGCTTCTAGAGAGGAAAGTGTTAGGTAGCTGGTTTAGGCATTAGCAGACAATATGGAGGAAAAGGGGACTGAAAATTGTTCCTGCCATTCCACCATGATAAAGAAGCCACATGGGTCTCTGAGGATATTGGAAGGAAATTTTCAAATGGATTCCACACCCTACCCAAGTACTCAAACTATTTACAAAACAAAGACCTTAGGCCCACTTAACACTAGTCACCCAGAACTGGGTGCCCCAGCCTGATGGCACACTGGGCATTCCCTAGTTTGAATAAAACTAGAGGGAACAAGTGCCTACACTCTTTCCAGTCCCCTCATCCTCTCTCTTTCTCTCTGCTCCTCTATTCTTCTCTCTCCAGTAACCATGTGCATGCCTGTCTGGTCTCTTGGGCCCACCATCTTCTTGGTCTATCCAAGGCACCTTCCCCTTTTTTTTTTTTTTTTTTTTTTTTTTTTTGTGGTACTGAGGAGTTGAACCCGGGGCCTCATGCATGTTTTTTGCAACCACATGCACTCAACCACTGAGCCACACTCACAGCTCAGTTTTTACTTTGTATTTTGAGTTTTGAGACAGTCTCACTAAAGTATGCAGGCTGCCTCTGGTCTTGAGCTTGTCATCCTCCTGCCTCCATCTCCTGAGTCCCTGGGATTAAAGACCTGTATCACCACACCGGGCCACAAGGCATCTTTTCTTCTAAAAGCTTGTTTAACTTTCCTGTACTCTCTGGCTTCTTCACTTTCCCTTAGGGAGCAGAAATATCCTTATGCCGGGTCACCCTGCAAATTCAGGTTTTTCCAATTTCCTTTTCAGGTTTGCCTAAGCTTCTCTAAGTGCCTCAGTTTTCCTTGTAATTATTTCTTAAAGGTACACTATCCTTAATAAAATGCTATCTGTACTCTTTACCATAATTTCTATATTGGGTATAAATTCTTTACATGCTGAATACGAGTTCTGAGGTTTTGCTGCCACGTTCCCAGGCCTATGCTCCAGACCCACCTACTTACGCTCCCTATCTTTCTGCAATAACAAAGTACTTTAGACAGGCAGAGAAAATGGTAGGTCTGAGAAAAGAGAGAGGCATGCACATGGTTGCTAGGGAAAGAAGAGAAGAGCAAAGGGCAAGTGGAAAGGAAAGAAAAAGAAGGAAAAAGAGAGAGCAGGTGCCTGTTTCTCCTAGTTTTATTCAAACTAGGGCACACCCAATGTGACATCAGCCCTGGGCATCCCACTCTGGGTGCCTAGTGTGATGTGGGCCTGGAGTCTTTGTTTTGTAAGTGGACCAATGGCTTGGATAAAGTGTGGGGCCCATTTGAAAATGTCCTTCCAATGTCCCCAGAGATGCACGTGACTTCGTCATTGTGACCAAAACACAGGAGCTATTTTCAATCCTTTTTTCCTCTGCATTGCCTGCTTATGCCTAAGCTAATCTGCCTATCAGTGGTGTCAGTGATGTGTGTGTGTGTGGAAGGAAGAGGACATGTTCCACTCTCCTCTCTTAAATTCTGTTTTGGTCACCCAGCCCTTCCAGTCACAGCCCTTCCAACATTCCTCAACTCCAAATTAGGGTTAGGGCCAAGGTTCCCTTGGGTCCAGAGTTGGTAAAACTCTCTAGACCAAGGACCAGGGGAGGGCTTAGCCACCTGTGAGGGTTGGGGTTGGGGTTAGGGTTAAGGTTAGGTTAGAGAGTTGCAGGCAGTCAGGCTACGGCCATTAAATCTGCAGCACATCTTGGGGACAAGGCAGACAGTTGGAGGGAGGGATCCTGGCTGAGAGAGGATGTGCTTCTGTAACTCTGCAAATCTTCCCCAGAGTCTGTACTGAAATAATAAATGAGCAGAGAAGAGAGAAGTAGCCACTCACTTCCACGTGCAGGCACACACTGGCTTTTATTGCAGGCTCATCACAAAACTCTGCAATTTATTATGTTCAATAACCAACAGTTATTGGAAGGATTTAGAAGGATGGAAGGAAAGTGAGACCTAAGAGAAACAGGAAGGAAGATAGGCACAAACACAGCCACACAAAAAAAACCATTTTATGAAGGTCTTCTCTTAAGCACTCTCCTCAGAGAATTCTTGCCCACCCAAAGTGGTGGTGTTAGGTGCCGTCAAGTCGGTATCTGACTCATAGCGACTCTCTGTATAACAGGGGAAACACTATTGTCAGTGCTTCTCTGTTGTGCATAGGGTTTTCAATGGCAGATTGATTTTTGGGAGGGAGTTGCCAGGTCCTTCTCCCAAGCCTACACCTTCTGGTGTTCCCAGGCGGTCTCCCATCCGGGTACTAACCAGGCCTGACCCTGCTTAGCTTCTGAGATCTCACGGGATCGGATGCCACAAGGCTTTGGCTGCAGGCACCCAAAGTGTTAAGAGAACCTTCAAGTTAAAATTTATTCTCATTAATTTTAACTAAAAATGGAGCTGAACCTGGGCACAGTGGTGTAGTCCTGTAATCCCACTGACTCAGGAGGCAGAGGCAAGAAAATTGCAAATTTGAGGACAGAGGCAGCCTGCATAACCTAGTAAGACCCTGTCTCAAGATAAAAGATTTAAAAATAGGCTGGAGGTGCAGCTCAGTGGTAGAGCACTTGCAGAGCATGCATAGGCCCTGGGTTCATTACACCAGTACTTAAAACAAAACAAAACAAACAAACAAACAAACAAACAAAATAACAACAAAAAAGTAGAGCTGAGCATGGTGGTGAATACCTATAATCCCAGCACTTGAGAGACAGAGACAGGAAGATGGTAAATTTAAACCCAGTGAGACAGTGAGACTTTGTGCCAAAAAACCACACCCTCCCCCCCACAAACACATGCATCCACACAAAGTGAGTATATGTAATGCATAAGATTGTCCTCAGGGTGGTTTCAATGTGGGTGGAAGAAGGGCAGTAGGGAGACCTGGTTTAGACAATGTACTTGACTGAGAGGTGAAGGGTAGGCATATTCAAGACCACATATAGACAAAGTTTCCTTCTTTTCCCACTGGTTATAAAAATGCTATGGCTTCTTTATATATTGATCTATTTCTAGCTATTCTACTAAATCCACTTATTAATTTCAATACTTTCAACTAATTATTTCTTATTTTTTAGTAATGAGTATTACCTATAAATAATGAATTTTGTTTCTTCCTTTTTAATGTTCATTCCTCTCGTTTCTATTTTCTGTTACTGCATTGGAAAGAATTCCCAAAAAAATAAGTAATAATGATGATGATGATGATGATGATGATGATGATGATGATGAAGTGGGTATCATTATTTTGGAGTGTCTCTCATAGTTCCACTTTAATTTAATTTGGTTTAGCTTAGCCACTTTTTATCTTGTCACATAATTTTTCTCGCATAATGATTCACCTCTTCTCCTCTTTGCCAGTTAAACTCCTATTTACTCTGCAAGGTCATCTGAAATCCCACCATTCTTACAAAATGTGTGTATACAAAAGTACATGTAAACAAACATTCCAGCAACTTTAATGAAATTCTTTATAATTCACAGAAGACTTTCATATACAGATTCTCATTTGATGCTCTTAATAGCCTATGAAATATTGTTAGGACTTCCTTTTTACATAAAAGAAAACAATCTTTGTGAGGTTAAGCTACTAGCCCAAGGACATACCATTAAATTGACTACACTTTGCATTTTATGGAGGAGGTTTCGGTGTGTTTGTGTTTAAAGAGGGCATGAGGGAACAGAGAGATGTCTCTCACTATATTGCCTAGGCTGGCGTCAAACTCAAGATCCTCCTGCCTCAGCCTCCTGAGTGCTGGGATTATAGGTGTGTATTACAATGCCCAGCTTACCTTCTGTTCTCATTATTTCAGTCTTTCTCAAACCAATGTCTCTCTCTCTCTCTCTCTCTCTCTCTCTCTCTCTGTGTGTGTGTGTACACATTAATCAGGTAATAGAGACCTGGTTTGGATGGGCAAATATGACAGACTGACAAGGAATCTGATAAACACTAGAAG
Source organism: Pedetes capensis (assembly GCA_007922755.1). Classification (NCBI taxonomy): domain Eukaryota; kingdom Metazoa; phylum Chordata; class Mammalia; order Rodentia; family Pedetidae; genus Pedetes; species Pedetes capensis. Next base: position 76,726 of record VMDO01008362.1, on the reverse strand, counting down.
ATTTCACATAGACCAGTGAATTTCACCCCTAACTGCTCTTTGGAATCAGCTGGGATACTTTAAAGAATGCCAATGCATAGGTTTCACCTGAGACATCTAAGTCAGAATCTCTGGAGGTGAGGCTAGGCATAGTGGGTTTTTGTTAAGCCCCCTACCCACATAGAGTGACCAAATGTCTCATTTGCCCAGAGCTTAGCAGTTTCCCTAAGGAAAAGGCCCAGGTGATTCAGGAGGGTCACCTTTTCAGGTTATTCCAATGAGTAGCCAAGGCTAAGAGCCACTGATACAGATTTTGTTACTGAAAGTAGTCAAGGTGTATTACTGTTAGAGGGTAATAGGCAGGAAGACACAGAGTAGAAGGGCCCTGCACCCAGCCATATCCCAGCCTAACCATAGGCTTCCCAGCCACCTGAAATATAAATAATACTGTGAGCCTCCTGGGGAACAAAGGCTTTGGTCTGGTGGTCAGTGCTTCCTTACAAACATCATACTTGCTAGAAGGAAGCAGAGTTAAAATCACTCCTCACTTTTACATTCATCCAAGAAGAGTGATAAGACTGTGGAATTCTGATCCCTTACAAGACCAGTAGTTGCCTACATTTCTAACCTTTTGAAATGCCTGCCTCTGAGCTCAGTCCTTTGAAGACAGTGGGACTCCATTAACCCGGTCTGGGCACAGGCCCCAGATGTAAAACGTTTTTTCCCCTTTCTCACTTTAAAAGACAATATGACCTCAGCTCCAAACCCACACTTCCTTTTGTAGACCTGCTTCCCAAATCTCCCTCTCTCTCTAGACGCCTGGGCTCACTCTGAAGTTTGTACTGTCTCTCTCTTTTACCTTGTTGTTGTTGTTAGGTGCCGTGGAGTCGGTATCCGACTCATAGCGACCCTCTGTACAACAGGGAAACATTATTGTCAGTGCTTCTCTGCTGTTCATAGGGTTTTCAATGGCAGATTGATTTTTGGGAGGGGGTTGCCAGGTCCTTCTCCCAAGCCTACAGCTTCTGGTGTTCCCAGGCGGTCTCCCATCCAGGTACTAACCAGGCCCGACCCTGCTTAGCTTCCGAGATCTGATGGGATCAGATGCCACAGGGCTACAGCTGCAGGCTTCTCTTTTACCTAAGGAACTTCAAACTGCTTTACTCTCTTACTGACTTGTCCTAAAATTCTTTTTTGTGATGGAGTCAAGGACGTGCCATCTCCCTTGAGGGGAGATCCAGAGAAAGGGAACTCCTCAGGGCAGGCAGTAACATTGGGGTACAGTACCCTTATATCCACTGACATTATGAGTGCTCCATGTTTTACCCTACCCAAGAGCAATGCACAAAGAAGATTTTTATCTGATTCCTGGCTTAGTCACTTATTAAGTGACTTTTGATAAATAAATTTCTCTGAGCCTGGAATTCTACATTTGCTAAAAGGGAGTGTGATAAACTGGGTACCATGGCACAAATCTGTAATCCCAGTGACTCAGAAGCCTGAAGCAAGAGGAAGGCAGGCAGTAGTGAAGGCTACAGTTGCCCAGAGCTGAGGTCAGAAATTTAGGTAGCCTGGGTAATTTAGTGAGACCTTGTTTCAAAATTTTTAAAAAATTGTAAAAAGGTCAGGAAGCTGGTGATGTGGCTCAGTGGTGGAGCAGTTGCCTACTGTGTTCTAGGTCCTGGGTTCTACCCTCCACTACTGCAAAAAATAAATAAATAATGAAAATAATAAATTTTAAAAAAGGCTAGGGTGTAGCTCAGTGGTAAAGCACTTGCCTAGCATGCCCGAGGCCTTGGGTTTAGCATCCCAGTATTGAAAAAAGGGGAGATAGTGACAAAACTTATTTCACCAAACTAGTCCTAGGTCTGGATTGCCAACAGAAATTCCTTTTTGTAAACAAGAAATGGAATTTATTGGAAGAGACTGGGTAGTCGACAAAGTCAATGGTAAGGCTAGACAGATTGGCTTTAATTGGTCAGAATCTGAGAGAAAATACACAGATAGGGTACCCCACTTCTTCCCCGACACACACACACACACACACACACACACACACACACACACACACACAAAATGGTCTTCTTCTTAGGATGCCAATATCTTAAATCCTATAATCCTGGACTCTCAATACCACACCATTGTAATTTAGTGAATACTTTCTAACTGGCCTTGAGGCTTTCAGTTTCTTCCCTCGAAAGTCAATCTCAAGATGAACATCTTATTGTCTCCACTAAGTCATACTGCATACTCTTCTTGAGGTGACAGAGAGGACCCTTTAATACACTATGAAGGAAGGCAAGTGAGAGCACTTTAAAAAAGGGTAAAATCTTGGGTGCCAGGAGCTCTCTATTCTGGCTGCACTGTAGGACCTGGGGGGCCTTTTAAAAGGTCAGAGTCTCAGGGGTTAGGAGTGAGGAATCTTCACGTTGAATATACCATGTGATCCTTAAACTCTTTAAAGTCTGAGAATTATTGTACCAGAGGCACACTGGCTCCTTTTCTATATGGAAGACAGTTTAGGGTAGAGTAGAGAAACCCTTTGTCTTCTAAGCTTGCGGAGCTGAGGTCAGGGTGTTCTAAAAACAAAAACAAAAACCCTAAACACTCATGCAAATAAAGCAAATAACAGCATAAATCGCAGAAAAATTATTTTACAGTGCCCGTGAGTCTGATGATCAATTGATTAAAGCCTAGACAAAGATAAGAATGATTGGAATGACTTAAGAAAAATATATCCACCTGTGATCTCTTGATTGTTATATTTTATCCCTACTTTGTTTTCCTTTCCTGGCAAATTTGCCTGAGAGTTCCTCAGTCAGACAGTGATCTCCTTCCCTTTAGAAAAGCTGGCTCCTTGTCATGAACCCTGAGACTGAGGCAGCAGAGAAAGACAGGGAAAGTTAAGGGGAAGAGAAAGGATCCCTTTAGTGTGGGATCTGGTTTATGTTTCTTGTTTCTCACTGGGTAAGAGTCAAAAATTTCAACACAACTGAAAAAATCAGAAAAGATTGCCCGCAGAGACAATAATCCTTTTTCTGAGAGATATCTTAGACAAGACTGTTAAAACAGTAAATGAACCATGCTTGCCTAAAGCCAAAATATATGTGACCTTTGAGTTTTAACCTTCTCAGCACTCCTCTCTCATCCTTAAACCTAGACAACGCACCTCATAACCCACCTTACAATTTAATTTACAAAGGGAAATTCTTTAAGATAAGAGAAATATGTAAGTCAGCCATATTTTTTACTTAATTTTTAAACTTTATTTAAAATTTAAACTGTGCTTAGTCTTTGGACTTGGTTCTAAATTACATCTTTTAAACGTCGTAACTTTAAAAGCCATAAAACAATAGATATAGCTATTATTGAGACAGGCACATGTCTCTTAACATCTATGTTTAAATCTAAAGAATGTATTATCTTGCTGGGCATGGTGGCACACGCTTATAATCCCAATGGCTCAGGAGTTGGAGGCAGGAGGATCACAAGTTCAAGACCAGAGGCAGTCTGCATAACTTAGCGAAACCCTGTCTCAAAAAGTCAAAAAATGGGCTGGGGGTTCAGCTCAGTGGGTCCAGCACTTGCAAAAATGCAAGTGTGAGGCCCTGGATTCAACCCCTAGTACCCAAAAATGAACAAACAAACAAAAAGGATGTATTATCTTTTCCTCTTATCTCTTTCTTAATAAACCCAACTTTGCTTCATACTGACTCATCCTGAAATTCTTTTCTACGGTGTAAGTCAAGATCTAGACTTCATCTGACTGGATATCCCTGGGGTGGGGGGGGATCTTCTTAGGCTGCAGCGACAGTGTCAGTATGCATCAGGGTGTATCTTGCTGCTGCTATGTCTAGGTGTGGTAACAATTCTGTACACAACCACTCGGCATTCGGGCACCCTTTAAGCACTGGCCTCAGAATCTCAGTCATAGCTGCTGTCAGGATTGACAGGCTGGTTGATGTTTGGTGTCTCTTTGGAAGACAACTAGTCCAGGAAGAGCTTATAAAGAGGGTGCTGAATTCTAACAACCAACCTCTCTGAGATCTATTGTTAGTACAGTAATGCATCTCTTAAAAATGGGAACATGTTCTGGGAAATGTGTTGGTAGGTGATTTCATCCTTGTGAGACTATCGTAGAGTACTTAACACAAATGTAGAGGGTATAGCCTACTATACATCTTGTTGTTGTTGTTGTTTTTGTTGTTAGGTGCCAGCCAGCCGGTATTTGACTCATAGCCACCCTATATATAACAGGTGAAACAGTATTGTTATTGCTTCTCTGCTATTCATAGGGTTTTCAATGGCAGATTGATTTTTGGGAGTGGGTTGCCAGGTCCTTCTTCCACTATACACCTAGGCTATATGATATAGCTTCTTGTTCCTAGGATTCAAATCCATATAATACGTCACTATTGAATACTGTAATTTAGTAGTATTTGTGAGTCTGAATATAGAAGAGGTACTATAAAAGTACTAGATGATAAGAATTTTTCAGGTCCACATAATTTTATGAGACCACTGTTGCATATCAACCATAAAAAACCCTATGAATAGCAGAGTAGCACTGAAAATAGTGCCAGGCATGGCAGTGTCAGGTAGTGTTTCATCTGCTGTACATAGGGTCGGTATGAGGCGGACCCGACTACGTGGCACCTAACACAACTGTTGCATATGCAATCTATCACTGACCAGAACATCATTATGAAGTACATAGTTGTACTTATGAGAGAGGATTACATGTGCACAAGATTTATCATCCTCGTGGATATGATTGCACAAAACCACACTTCATCACAGAGATGAAGATAGAATGAGCACCAAAGGAATTGGATATTCTTTTAGAATTGTCTGTTAAAACAGCATAGTAAATAAAGGAATTGTCCTTCATATCTCTAAAAAATATTGTGACTGAAATATTAGGGACTAGCTGCCTCAAATCAATGTATTCTTCACTCTGAAAACTTCTAAGGAGATGCTGGCAAATTATTTATGTCTAGCTCATTTCCTCCCTACCCCATGCAGACCCAAGTCTACCAAATCTCAGCTCTATTATAATTTATGTTACAATGAATAAAAAACCCTCAGCTTGAGTTATTTTCATTTTAAACCTAGGTTGTGATTTCTCTAAAAAATTGAGAATATTTTTTTCTCCTCAAAAATATTTACAATCTTCTGATGTGGTGGCACACGCCTGTAATTCCAGCACTCAGGAGGCCAAGACAGGAGGATCAGGAGTTCGAGGCTACCTTGGTCTGCATAGTGAGACCTCAAACCAACAAACCATGGCTACCTCAAACCAACAAACAATGACAACAAAAACCCATTTACTATCAAATTTGTTCAGAGGAAGATTGCTTTTGGGGAACATTTTTGAAAGTAGCTTAGTCAAGGCATTTCTATATCAATGCTCTTAACTTTTTGTTGTGGTTAAGTGTCGTCGAGTTGAGTTTGAATCATAGTGACCCTCTGTACAATAAAACAAAACACTACCTGACACTGTGCCATGTACACGATTTTTTTATGCTTAACCCCATTGTTGCAGTCACTGTATCAATCCATCTAGTAGAGGGTCTTCCTTTTATTTTTTCTGACCCGCCACTTTCCCAAACATGATGTCCTTCTCCAGGGATTGGTCCCTCCTGAGAACATATCCAAAATACATCAGATGCAGTCTAGTCATCCTTGCTTACAAGGAGCACTCTCATTGCACTTTTTGTAGGACAAATCTGTTGGTTCTTTTGGCAGTCCATGGTATATTCCATATTTGTCTCCAGGATCATAATTTAAAAGCATCAATTATTCTCTGTCTCCTTTATTCACTGTCCAGGTTACACAAGCATAGGCAACTGTAAACACCATGGCTTGAGTTACATGCACCTTTGCCTTCACTTTAAAGAGGTCTTTTGCAACAGCTTTTCCCAATGCAATTCTTTTGATTTCTTGACTGTTGCTTCCGTGGGTGTTGATTGTTGAACCAAGTAAAAGAAAATCTTGGACAATTTCCACCTTTTCTCCATTTATCATGAAGTTACTTATTGACTTAGTTGCCAGGATTTTTGTTTTCTCGATGTTGAGGCATAATCCATACTGAAGGCTGTGTTCTTTGATCTTCATCAGCAAGTGTTTCAAATTCTCTTCACTTTCAGCAAGTAAAGTTTTTTCATCTGCATAAACACTCTTCAGATTTCTGGATGTAAATTTTTCTCCTTATTACTGAATTTTAATGTCATTTTTGGGTCTTTTTGCCTCCTGCACATTGACTTTACTTTCAGTTATAGATTTTTTTTTTTAAAGGGCTAGCTTTTACTGTAGAAAGTTTGGAAAAGACAGAAAAGATTATGGAAGAAACTAAATTATTAAAATCTGCAGCGGTAGCCCTGTGGCATCAGATCCCGTCAGATCTCGGAAGCTAAGCAGGGTCGGGCCTGGTTAGTACTTGGATGGGAGACTGCCAAGGAACACCAGAAGCTGTAGGCTTGGGAGAAGGACCTGGCAACCCCCTCCCAAAAATCAATCTGCCATTGAAAACCCTATGAACAGCAGAGAAGCACTGACAATAGTGTTTCACCTGTTGTACTGAGGGTCGCTATGAGTCGGATACCGACTCGACGGCACCTAACAAAAACAACAACAACAACAAATTATTAAATCTACCATTGAGACAAAAGCCACACTTAATGTTTGAGGTATGTATTCTCCTTTTTTCTTTATTGAGACAATGCTATATATTAGATATTATGCTCTGATTTTTTTTTTTTTTTTTTTGCGGTACTGGGGATTGAACCCAGGGCCTCGCACTTGCATGCTCTGCAAGTGCTGGACCACTGAGCTGCACCCTCAGCCCATTTTTTTTTTAAACTTTTTGAGACAGGGTCTCGCTAAGTTAAGCAGACTGCCTCTGGTC